>VZRW01011292.1:150016-214105 GCA_013398125.1 Aegotheles bennettii | reverse complement strand
GGAGGCAGGCTCTGCTTTGGTGGCCAATACTCCCAGGAGCTCTGATGGGCTGCACTCACCTTTGAAAGTGGCTTTTGGCATCCTGATTTGATTTTTTAAATAAGGCTTTAGCTGTGATAAGAAGAAGAAAAAAAAACAGGAGGAAATGAGACTCAAGTACAGTGCTCTGGCCAAATTTCAAACTGGGACTGGGTAGCTGTGACTCAGAAGCATGTTTATAACCATGCAGGAATGGAAGTTTTTCCAGGAATAAATTCGTTACCTGCTGGGTCAGGAAGACATGTTTCCCCACCCCCCCATCCCCCAGCAAAGGGGAAGCCAGGCCAAGCCCCCAGGCTGGGGCAGCTCACCCATGGACACCCAGGATGCGGGTGGAGAAGACCCATGCAGCCCCTGGATGGCATCTCCCAGTGTCTGTACCACAGCAGCCCCTGCCTGCTGTCCATCTGTGCAGATGTTAGCAGCCGTGGCACAGCCCTGGTAGCATCTCCCCTGCCAACAAAGCCCCAGGCTGGGCACAATACACTCCACTGCAGACTCTGCACTGCCTTCTGCAGCAAGGCAACACTCACACAAGTCAGGGCAAGTGTTTCCTCATTCTTTTTGCTAACAACTCCCCACAAGCTGCCCACCTCGCCAGGACATGCCTTCCCTGGAGCTAACCACAGAGATGAGCAGCATCTTAGAATCATAGAATCATTCTGGTTGGAAGGGACCTCCAGGGTCATCAAGTCCAACCTTTATCCCATCATATCCCTAACCATTAGACCATCAGACCATGGCCTCAAGTGCCTCACCAACCCGTTTGTTGAACACCCCCAGGGACGGTGACTCCACCCCCTCCCTGGGCAGCCCATTCCAGTGCCCAACCACCCTCTCAGGAAAGAACTTCTTCCTAATCTCCAACCTAAACTTCCCCTGATGGAACTTGAGGCCATTTCCTCTCGTCCTGTCATCAGCAGTTTGGGAGAAGAGACCAACACCAGCTTCTCACAAAGCTGCCCAGGCACGTTCCCAGCACAGACCCAAAGGGCTGCCTTCTCAGGGTCAGCACCACAATGTATTCACTGAGACATTAGATGGCTGGAAGACAGCAAAAGCCAGCAAATTTCACACCAAGCTATAGACTGCACATCCAGATCTAAGCAACTGCCACTGCCCCACCAAGTGCCTCCCAATCACTCGGCTGAAGCAGCCACAGAGGGTGTCACACAGCAGCAGCAGCAGCAAAAAAAGCTTTAAACTGCTGTAAGTTGAAATCATAATTTGCTGCATGCTGCCATAAAACATGCCCATCTTCACAAGTACTGCTGGGTTTAATTACCAACACCCACGAGTCCAACATCCAGTTGGGCATCTTTGAAATCAATGAGATATCAATCTTGTGAACGCCTCTTTCCTGGGATGGAGGAATAACCCTCTGGATGAGCACGCCTTGCACCCCCCACTGACAGCTCCCTTTTCCTAACTGCTCTGCAAGTGTTTGCCTAAGGGAATCCAGCCCAGAGCATCTTTGACCTCATTTTTTTAAAATAGCTACCAATCTCAGCAAAATGCCATACAAATGTGAGTGTAGTACCCAGCCAGTCCCACTCCAGGTTCCCAAACCCATGATGCCCCCCCACACCCCAGTGTGGTCCCACCTTTGCCGAGATGCTGGATCTGGTTTCACACATTAACCATGGTTTTTCAGGGAGCTTCATGCAGAGCCTGGAGGAAACCTGTGAGCTCCTCCATCCCTTTTCCTCCTCTCCTCACCACATGTGTGCAGATGCTTCCCAGTGGCTGATCTGTTGTGACATCCGTCTGCACGAGCAAAGGAGAGACACACTAAAGGTGTCTCCACAAGTCAGGCAGGATGTCAGAACAGGGATCAGGTGCTGTGTATATAATCTGCTTCTTCTACTCTCTCCCAAGCACTCCAGTCAGGTGTGCTGAGATCCCAGTGCTGCAGCCCAGCACCAGGTCCTGCTCAGATGGCCCAAGCTCCAGGGCTCGCCACCATGCACAGTGCCCTGGGGTCACAAGCACCCTGAGCTAAACTCCTCATGTACGCCTTGAAGCCACCAAAAGTGCCCAAATGCACCACAGAGCCTGGGAGTTGGATGTTGCCCCACGCTGCATCACTGTGGGACTGGAGCACCTCACCCATCTGAGCTACTGATAGAATAGAAGGGTGCTGTGTCTTGACTCCAAAGGGGTTTCAGCAACCTGAGATGACAGGCTGAAAGAGCTGGAGAGGAGTAAAAGGACAGCCAGGAAACCTCAGGTCCTGTGCATCTATGGGGATGCAGCAGGGCTGTGCATCCAGGTCTGTAAAACCCACAACAATTAATTTATGGTGCTTGGTCTCTGCCACCATGAAGCTCAGTGCCCGCATTCATCCACTTCCCCACCAGCTGCTCAGGTCTTTGTACTTCCCAGAACCCCCCAAACCAAACCCCACAGCCTCACTGCAGCTGCGTATGCCCCCAGACAAGCACAAGGGGTTTGCTGGCAGCTCAGGTGGTGGCAGGGGTGACCCTGTACCCCTAAACCCCCACAGCCAAGGGACACCCTGGCTTTGCCCGGGTGCTGGCCGCAGCGATGCTGTGCAGGAGGGAAGGATCCCTGCCTGTCATTGCCCACACTGCTATTTCATAGAATCACAGAATCATTCTGGTTGGAAGGGACCTCCAGGGTCATCAAGTCCAACCTTTATCCCATCATATTCCTAACCATTGGACCATCAGACCATGGCCTCAAGTGCCTCATCAACCCATTTTTTGAACACCCCCAGGGACGGTGACTCCACCACCTCCCTGGGCAGCCCATTCCAGTGCCCAACCACCCTCTCAGTAAAGAGCTTCTTCCTAATCTCCAACCTAAACTTCCCCTGATGGAACTTGAGGCCATTTCCTCTCGTCCTGTCATCAGCAACTGGGGAGAAGAGACCAACACCAGCCTCACTACAACCTCCCTTTAGGTAGCTGTAGAGGGCAATAAGGTCTCCTCTCAGTCTCCTCTTCTCCAGGCTCAATAACCCCAGTTCCCTCAGCCGGGCTCCACAAGGCTTTCCTACCAAAACACCCCACGCTGAGTGTTTCCGACAACCGCAGCACTCCTGGAGCTGACTCTGCCTTAGGCTGGGAGGCTTTGCAGCTCAGGTGAAGAGGCCTCAAATAATCACCCATTAATAAATTGCCTGGAGTGCCCTGCTGCCTTATTTAGCGTTGTTGGGCTCTAATTAGCATCTGCAGCCACATCCCTGCTGCTCCAGGCAGGCACGCAGCAATTCCACCCTTCCAGACAACAGCTATCCTCCTGCCCCTGCATTCCCATCAGATTAAAGTGAGCGTCCATCCCTGCTTCCAACCCCAAAATCCTCTGCACAACCTCTCCCCTCGGCCGAGCCACAGAGCATCCCAGCCCCACGCTAACCGAGCAGGTGGCAGATGAGATATGGAATCATAGAATGATGGAATCATGGAAACACAGAATCATCGAGGTTGGCAGACACCTCCAAGCTCATCCAGTCCAACCCCTCCCTCCATCCCCACTCACCCACAGCACCCAGCGCCACATCCAGATGCCTCTTGAACACCTCCAGGGACGGTGACCCCCCCACCTCCCTGGGCACCCCATTCCCACACCCAGTCACCCTCACAGGGAAGGAATTTTTGGGGTAGATCCTGCCACAGCCAAACAGCAGAACACCAAGCTGACAAGATTTCTGCGTGCGTGGGAACAAGGAGACTGAGCTCAGAAGAGACATCCCCAGGGCCAGCCACAGACAGTCAACAGGAGAAATCTTATTCCTAGCCTGCCAAAGGACTAGAGTGGAATTTTTAAAAGCATTTTTTCAACCACTGCACTACTCAAAGCAGACAAAATCCCTCACTTTATCCATCAGCATCCTCATGACCCCTCTGACACAGCAGCGTTAGCTCCTGCCAAAGCCAGCAGGAGATTTTCTCCTCTCTTAGACCTCCTCTTCACCCCCACAAAAGGCAGGTCCATGCCCAAGGACCATCCTGTGTTTCATCTGATCCTCTGCCTGCCCTGCAAGGCTCGAGTCAGACCAACACAGCAACCACAGTACCAGTGAGTGGGATGACAGAGGAGCTCCCTGCCTTTGGGCTGCAATAAAAAGAAGGCTGGACCAGAAACCCACCACATCTCCATCCCCAGTCTCATGAAGCCGAACTCACAGGCTCAGCTTTCTCAGAAGCAGCCTGCTAGCAAACAGGGTGCCTTCAATAAAATGACACTGTCAGGACAAGAGCGAGGAGAAGATGGAGCTGTTGAAAAAAAAAATTCCAGCAAGTCTGAACTTATGCTGAGCAGCTGATGCTCAAGACAACCCGAGAAGCCCCATCCCTGGCGTGCAGCCAGGGAAGAGATGCTGCTCCCATCTCCCAAACCTGCGAAAGAGAAAAGGCCAAAGAGCAAAACCTCCCTCTCACCTCAAAACCACACTCCTCAGTGTTGGGAGGTGTGAAAAATGCATCCCCCTTGCTGCAGAGAGAGGCAGGCATCAGCTCGGCAGCCTCTGCGGAGGCAAACATCTCTGCCCTTCCCCAGGAAAGCCTGGCTGAGCACGATTCCTCAATGGGAAAAAGTTCATTGAAGAATTTTTAGGCTTATTTCCACCCGAGTGAAGATACAGAGAGGACAGCTACAGCATGTTAGCTACTGTTTTACCACCTCAGGAGATGCAGGGGGGGGGGGGGGAAATGACCTCTGTGAAGCTCCTCTGGTGATAAAAAAAGGACCCATAGTTTGTATCAGAGCCTATGAAGAAGGTGCGTGTTCCATCATGGCATCGTTCCCCATGGTGGTGTGCTCCAAGCTCACAGGAATGCTGCCTCCCATCGAGCAACCCCCGTGCTGCTGGTGAAACCCCCATCATCTGTGGAAGATGAGTCACACTGATGGCTCTTTCTGATGTGTTTGGGGAAGGAGGATGCCACGCTGATCTCCTTGGGCACCATGGTCCCCTGGGGCTGGGGACAAGCACCAGCACGTTTCTCCTAGTTATAGCAGGAGAGCCTTGCTGGTGTGCATAGCACCAGTCCAAAACCAGCCAAGCCACAGAAACATTGATGTGTTTTGGGTGACCCACGCACCGTAACCCTGCGCTGAAGGATCTCGGCAGACCTCCCATCAACATGCAAAGGGTAAATGGAAACAAGAAATTCACCCCTCCTTTCTGCTTTTCTAAGACCTCTTGACAGCCACTTTGGGAAATCAAGAGCCCCGTTTGAAAGCTGCTTTAGTCCAACTGCAGGGACCTTCCCAACTTTTCACACTGATTTCTTTCAGCTCTCACATAGCACAAGCGGTTCGAGCCAGGGATTTGTTTGTCACACACAAAGGCAGCAAACACCTTCTTATCTACAGAGGAGCAACTGCCAAGTGCAGAAGAAAAGGCCACAAGTCTTCAAAGGCAGCTGAACTGAGGTTGTGTCCCACACGTACACAGACCAGGAACTTCACCATCAGTTAGGTGGGAGGTTGTCTATGCTCATAAAATCATAGAACAGTTTGGGTTGGAAGGGACCTTAAAGCTCATCCAGTGCCACCCCCTGCCATGGGCAGGGACACCTCCCACCACACCAGGGTGCTCCAAGCCCCATCCAACCTGGCCTTCAACACTGCCAGGCAGGGGCAGCCACAGCTTCTCTGGGCACCCTGGGCCAGGCTCTCACAAGTGTCTTTCCATGGCCCAGATAAGAGTGAGTCTCCCCGGGGACAGGTCATGCACTAATCCTCACAGCTGGCTTCTCACCAAACTTTCAAAAGACCTTTCCCAAGTTTGAAACCCACATGGTTTGAAATGAAGAAATGCCATTTTGGGAGCACACAGCAGGGAATCACCTGTGCCTTCATGTGAAACACACTCAAGGTATGTTTTCAAGTGTAAAACACAGAGCTAAATCAAAAGTGGGACTAGATACCTTCCGAGGTCCCCTCCACCTTCAATTATTTTATTGTCCTGTCATCTCTTAATTATACATGGGTGGGGGGGATGTGCTACATCTTAGAAACTGTGGGTGGAAAATGAGGTGAACCATGTGCACGTGAAAGGCTGTGAAGCACCTCTCCCACAAAGATCTCCTGGCCAAAGCCAGCCCCCTAGCAGACACACATCAGGACAGGCACAGGAGAGAGGAACAGGCTGGGTGATTCCAGGGAAGGGGAAGGATGAGGGTATCCAATTCCAGAGGTTTCACAGCAGGCGTGCTCGCAGAGCTGGGCGCAGGGAGATGATCTAAGAGCAGGGTTGCTAAAGCAGAGGATTGTGCTGCCATCCAGAGGGACCTCGGCAGCCTGGAGAAACAGGCAGAGGAACAGCGTGAAGTTCAGCCGAGGGAAACGCCAAGTCCTGCTCTTGGGAAGGAAGAACCTGGTTGGTACACACTGGCTGGGAAGCAGCTTGGCAGAGAAAGCCCTGAGGGACCTGGTAGGCACCAAGTTGACCATGAGCCAGCAGCATGCTCTTGCAGCAAAGAAGGCCAACAGCCTCCTGGGTTTCATGAGGCAAAGCATTGCCAGCAGGTTGAGGAGGTGACCCTTTCTCTCTGCTCAGCCCCAGTGAGATACATCCAGAGTGCTGTGCCCAGTGCTGGGCTCCCCAGGGCAGAAGGGGTACGGACCTGCTGGAGCAACTCCAGCAAAGGTAACTAAGGGAGTGGAGCATCTGCCCTACAAGAAGAAGCTGGGAGAGCTGGGGCTGCTCAGCCTGATTAGAAAAGGCTCAGGGGAGGTCTCATCAACACCTACAAGGTCTCCCATGACACAATGGGAAGTAGAGGCAGAGTCAGGCTCCTCTGTGTGGCACCCACAGAAAGGACAAGATGCAGATGGGCACAAACTGCAAGAAAAGAAACTCCACTTATACACAAGAATAAACACTTTGAGTGTGAGAGGGACCAAGTATTTAAGGACAGGCTGCCCAGAGAGGTTGTGGAGTCTCCATTCTTGGAGACGCTCAAAACCTGCCTGGACATGGTCCTGGGCAGCCTGCGCTAGGTGACCCTGCTTGAGCAAAGTAATGGACCAGGTGACCTCCAGAGGTCCCTTCCCACCACCCAGCCATTCTTTGCTTCTGAGCCCCAGCCACCCCCAGACCAAGGGGTATTTCCAAAGGCTGGTTCCTGGGAAGCACCACCAGCCCCAGCACAGTACATGGCTTCAGCACAGCCAGGAGATGTGCTAACGAAGCTTTCCAACACAGCAAGGAGAGAAGCAGGAATGAGATGTGCCAGGATCCAGCAACAAAACACCAGGCAGCAGGTCCCAAGCAGAGGCATCCATGGGGAGCTGCCTCATCCTCCACGTTCAGCAGCCAGCTCCTAATGACCCCAGCTCCCTGGAAGAGTGGCTTCAGCCCTGCAGGAAGATGGGACCAGCAGTAATTGCCCACTCTCCCAGCAGCCCTTTGCAGTGTCACCTGAATTAGGTTAGAAAGAGAATTCTTCTTCCTCCAGGGTGTGCCCGAAACCCAGACTTTGAAGCAGTTCAGGGAAAGATGCTGCTATTTCCATGCTGTTGCCAGGGCATTCAGTGAGCTCCAGTTCATCCCAGGCCAGAAAACAACCTCCTCCCAGTACATCAAAACCTCGGTCTGCACCAGAGGAAAGGGAGGAGAGCACAGGGAGCTCCAGGGCTGGCACCTCTGGAGAGATGCTCCTCTGCTGCTCAAGGCCAAGCTGCCATAATAAAAGCTGTATTTCATTGCCCACGGGTTTAGTGCATCCATAGCCCTGTGTGCCACCTCTTGCAGGGCAAAACTGAAACAAGGAGTCATCTTAACAAAGACACACTCATTCTGCTCAAGGAGGTTACTTGCAGAGCAAGGAGAGCAGGGCTACTGCTTATAGGACGGCAGCAACACCCACTGCACCCAACACCCATCATCAGTGCCAGCAACTCTGAGCCATAGAATCACAGAATCATTATGGTTGGAAGGGACCTCCAGGGTCATCAAGTCCAACCTTTATCCCATCATATTCCTAACCATTGGACCATTAACCACTCCAGGGCTTGTCCCTTCCCTGCAGATTCGAGGAGGGTCAGGGTGATGGGCACTGGTCCAAGCCTGGGGGCATTTCCCTGGCAGCCTCATCAGCATCCAGGAGCAAGCTGACCCCTGCACACCCCAGCCCTCTCCATCCCTGCAGCCGATCAAATCCAGCTGGTGCCATGTGCTGGGGAATATGCTGGGAAGCAGCAATGAAGCTGGCAGCCCCACGCACACCGAGGGGACCCTTTGTCTCATTCAATACTGAGGAAAATAAAAAAATAAAGGATTTTTTTTAAAAAAACCAGCTTCATTGGTAATCTGGGATCAGAGCGTGCACATAACCAGAGACTGCCAAGTCATAAAGAGCCCCCGAGACCTGTTCTCAACACCCTGTGGCTTTCCACAGCTTCTGCTGTTCCCTCACTTCTCTCAATAAAATGGGGAGCCAAGCAGGGAGCCACTCCAGCTCCAGAGACCTCTCCTGTCCTGCCACCCCACCGACCACTGGGTGGGCTGCTGAGGTCCCACTGAGGATCACACCACGTCAGGGAGACCCAGCAAGCTTCTGGCATCAAAGCCACTAACTCAAGATCACTTTTACTGACCCCATCCTTTGGGAACACTGACCTGGACCACAGGCAGGTGCATCACTTCCCAGAGCACCGAAACCTGCCCCCCATCACCCCTGAGCCCCAGGTACTTCTACATCGAGTTACAGCATCCCACCTCCAAACTGCACCCAGTCGCTTTCCCTCCTCCAAATTGCACTCTATTGTCCCTGTCTCACATGCTCCCTGAACCCTGGGAATCAGGCTTTTCCATGCATCCTTGCTGTAGATGGCATTTCAGAATGAGGGCAGTCTATGGCTTCCTCACAAAGGGAAGAGAAGGGGCAGGCACCAATCTCTTCACTCCTGTGACAGTGACAGGACTTGGGGTGACAGCAGGAGCTGAATCAGGGCAAGTTTAGGTTGGGTGTCAGGAAAAGGTTTTTCCCCCAGAGGGTGGTCGAGCACTGGCACAGCTCCCCAGGGCAGTGGTCACAGCACCAAGCCTGCCTGAGCTCAAGCAGCATTTGGATGATGCTCTCAGGCACATGGTGTGTCCTGCACAGGGACAGGAGTTGGACTCGATGATCCTGGAGGGTCCCTTCCAACTCTACAACTCTATGATTCCATGATTCCCCAGACTGCAGAAGCTGAGCTCACCAAATAGCCATGCACACAGGGTTTGAAGCCCTGCGAGGCAGCTTGGGGTCCTGTCTGCTGCCAACTCACCTCAAGGCTTTCCCAGGGTATTCCCCAGGTGGCTCTGCCTATCCCAGCCATCAGCTAAGAAAGCAGCTTCTCAGCCTGGAGAAGCCACAGGAGGTGACCTCCATCTCCTGCAGTGTGCCTGCCAGGCTGCAGTCATTGACATGGGCAAGAAGAGAGTTCCACAGCCCCACCCTGACAGCAATGAGCCCAGCGTGCCAAGGTCAGACAGCCCATCCCAGATCTCAGGGATGCAACGTCCCATGCACACCCACAAAACCATCATGAAGCAGGCTGAAATGCCCAAACCAGCATCCAAGAGCCAGGGAATGCAAAGATCGGAGCCTACCAGCCTGGGGAACCACCCAATGACACTGGGAGAGGTTGGGATGGGAGCCACCTGCCTCTTCCCATCGCCCTGAAGACTGAAACACCAGGCTTTGTGTTCAAGTCACTGCCAGCTGGAGAAGCCAAGGGCAGGGAAAGGGGCACATCCCACACGGCACGAGCAGAAAGGACTCTGGATCCATCTCCTCCCCACCAAACAGAGCTGTAGTCATCCAGGCGGTTAATTAGCGAGCAGCTGCTCGAGGAGCTCGCTCCGCCAGCGTGACAATTAATGAGGCCATCCCTCTGCTTCCTGCCCGGCCATGATTTATTCATCTGGCACCCCCCGGTGGGTCGCAGAAGATAACAAGGCACCAAGTGTTTGCCAAGGCCATATGTCAACTCATTTCCCCCGCACAGGGCATCCGGAGTCACCAGCCAGGAGGTCCCCCAGGCACAAAGGGATGAGGACAGAGCTGGAAGGACCAGGGAGAGCCTGCCCAGCTGATGGGCTGCCCTCCAAAATCCAGGCAGGAGCAGCCTCGGCGTTATCCCAAGGCATTTCATCATGCCGAGCATCCCAAAGAAATCCTACCCCGCTGACCTGGATCTCGCCAAGGCAACGTGCCACATCTCATTATCAGAGGAGTTCCCACCTCCTCCTCTCCCCCGGTGTTTCATAATACATCGATTATTCCCCAAATCCAGTGCCTGAGGCAGGGAGCTGCTCCCGACCGGAGCAGGATGTTCTGCGGCAGCGTTATTCCAGGCAGTTTTGCTGAGTAGACACAAGGTGGGGGAACCTTATCACTGAAATGCAGTTTGTGCAGTCAATGCTGGGCGAAGGAGAGAAACCCAGCTCCAGCCCTGGCTTCCTTTCACAGCACCAAGGCAAACAGTGGGGGGAAAAAATAATTCAAGGAAAATAATAAGTAAAATAAGTGGGTCCTAGCTCTGCCAAGCACTTCTCTTCCATTCTCCCAGGTTCATCAGCACCTCCAGCTTGCTCTTGCTTGGCCACTTCTTAGGATTAAACACAACCCCCCCTGCAGCAGGACTCAAACCATGGTAAAAGCAGAACACGATGACCCCAAATGCACCCAAGTGTCCTGCTGCAGCCAAGGGAAACTCTCAAGGACTTCCAGGTTTGCTTTCACCGGGTGCTCCACCCCACAACTCGGGAACCCCCTCTCAGCCACCCCGTTTGCACCCTTCCAGCAGAGCCCAGAGAGGCACTTCTGACCATTTCAGCTGGCAAACCCTCACCTCCCACACACTGGTCTCTCTCTCCATGCACCCTGCTGGAGAAGGACTGGTGCCAAGGGCAGGGAGTGATGGGATGAGGGGGAACGGGTTCCAACTGCCAGAGGGGAGATGGAGATGGGATGGGAGGGAGAAATTGTTTGGGGTGAGGGTGGTGAGAGCCTGGCCCAGGGTGCCCAGAGAAGCTGTGGCTGCCCCTGCCTGGCAGTGTTGAAGGCCAGGTTGGATGGGGCTTGGAGCAGCCTGGTGTGGTGGGAGGTGTCCCTGCCCATGGCATGGGATTGGGACTGGGTGAGCTTTAAGGTCCCTTCCAACCCAAACCAGTCTGGGATTCTGTGACCTCCATCTCCTGCAGTGTGCCTGCCAGGCTGCAGTCATGGACATGGGCAAGAAGAGAGTTCCACAGCCCCACCCTGACAGCAATGAGCCCAGCATGGCAAAGGTCAGACAGCCCATCCCAGATCTCAGGGATGCAACTTCCCATGCACACCCACAAAACCATCATGAAGCGGACTGAAATGCCCAAACCAGCATCCAAGAGCCAGGAAACGCAAAGCCCCTTGGCAGGAGCTTGGGACTGGATGAGCTCCGAGGTCCCTTCCAACCCAAACCATTCTAGGATTCAGGGATTTAAAAATTCTCCCTGGAAAACAAATGCAATGGGGAGAAGCAGCCCAGCTCAGGAGCACCAGGAGATGGAGCACAGCTGATGTTGGCTGCTCCACGGAGGTGATGCTGATATGACACCCCACAGCTCCCCCCCCCCTTTCCAGCCCTGGGAAGGACTGGGAAGACTCCCACTCCCCCCGGTTGCCCACCTGGGCTGGGGGCTCTCCGGTACTTACTCCCACTCCTTCCTCCGTGCCTGTGGCGTGCTCTGCATCTTGTGTGCCTCGTGTGCCTTAATAATGTCCCTCTGCTCGATCAGCCCGCCCCGCCGGCGCTTGATAACATCCGGGCTCACTGGGACATACTGGCCAAGCCCCAGGTCGAAGGTGCTGCCCATCTCCGTGCCGGCATCGGCATCCCGGGACCGGGGCTCGTAGAGGGCATCGAAGCTGGCGGCGTGCGACACCAGGGCCTGGGCCAGGCTCTGGGGCTCCAGCAGATTGCAGGACTGGGTGGTTTGCATCAAGCCGAGCCGGTGCTTGCGCCACGTCTCCTCCTCCTCGGGCAGAGCCAGGACATAGCCAGGAGAGGCAGCATCCAGCTCAGCCCCCCTGCCCGGCATCGGGGCGCTGACGGAGCACGTGCCAAATCCCAGCATCTTTGGGACTGTTGTAGCTCATCACTCTGGAGGGGCACAAGACAGAGAGGGGAGGCTCAGGGCTTGGGGGCTTTGCTCCGTTTGCACCCTAATTCCCTCCCTTCCCCCCACGCCCATTGCTCCAGGGTTTTTTGGGCTAGACCCTCTCCAAACCAGGCACAGGACACACCAGGCTCAGCCCCCATGGCTATAGGAAGGGGTAGCACCTCCTGCCTTACTACTCTCCTCCTCCTTCCCAACCTGGACACCCCTGCCCTCCCTGGGGTGCCCGGAGCAGCACAGCTCCCTGCAGCCAGACCACAATGTGGTGAACCCCCAAGCTGTCTCATGGGTGGGAAAAGAGATTTGGGAGACCTAGATCAAACCACTACTGTGCTGCTCCCTGACTGGAGCATCCATGTCCACCCCCCAGCCCCACGCTGCCAGGATGAGGGCCAGGCAACCTGGCAGAGACGGGCAGCAGCTTCAGGAGGCTGCATGTGGAAATATCAGCTCGGCTTTGACACTGGAGCTGCACATCATGGAATCATCGAGGTTGGAAGAGACCTCCAAGCTCATCCAGTCCAACCCCTCCCTCCATCCCCACTGACCCACAGCACCCAGCACCACATCCAGACACCTCTTGAACACCTCCAGGGATGGTGACTCCACCACCTCCCTGGGCAACCCATTCCCACCCCCAATCACCCTCCCAGGGAAGGAATTGTCCCTCATGGCCAACCTGAATCTCCCCTGCTGCAATTTCAGGCCGTTCCCTCTCGTCCTTTCACTGTGGGCACGGCAGAAGAGACCGACCCCCCCCTCACCCCAACCTCCTCTCAGGGAGTTGTGGAGAGCCATGAGGTCCCCCCTGAGCCTCCTCTGCTCCAGACTGAACCCCCCCAGCTCCCTCAGCCGTTCCCCATCAGCCCTGTGCTCCAGGCCCTTCCCCAGCTCCGTTCCCTTCTCTGGACACCCCCAGCCCCTCGAGGTCTGTTTTGCAGTGAGGGGCCCAGAACTGACCCCAGCACTCGAGGTGCAGCCCCACCAGTGCCCAGCACAGTTGGACAATCCCTGCCCTGCTCCTGCTGGCCAGGAACACTGCCAGAAACACCATGCCCAGCAATGCCTCCTTGGCTAAGCAAAACAGGAGATGCTCACACTGGGGCTGTCACTCATCCCTAACCACATCCCTGACATGGGGGGAAGCAACCCAGCAAGGGAAAAGAGGATTAAAACCCCCCAAATATGGCAATGACAGCAAATAGAGCACATTGGTCATCTTAACCCCTTCCCAGGGTGTTATCTGGAGACACCTGAACTCCTTCAGAGCAAACGGAGACAAGAACAGCAGTCAGGAGAAAGCCTGGGAAATTACCACACCAGGAGCTTTAATAAATTAAATACAGAAAAAAAAATCCAAGGGTAACTGAGGGGACAAAACACAGCCTGGGCTGTTACCCAAAATAAACCTGATTTCCCCAGGAAGGATGCATGGCCCAGCCAGGGAAGGATCTCATCTTCTTCAGATCTGTGTGTAAATACACAGTGTCAATTTAAACCTGCCCAGCCCAAGGACACTCACCCCTCAGCAAGCTTTCCAGAAAGAAATCAAGGCAACAGCCATTAAAAGCCTCAGCAAAGCAATTAGCACATCGGTGAGAAGGGTTTGGCTGCTCCCACTGCAAGCTATAAACAGATTCTTCCCCTCACTACTCTGCTCACACACACAACTTAGTTTTTAAAGGCATTAATTACTTACTTCTTCAATCCAGCCCTGGGTACCTTTACAATTTCTCATTTTCCTAACATATGCCTTTCTTCTCCTAACGTTTTGCTCATTTTCAACCCTCCCCTGCTAAGGTTTAACTCCTCGTGCAGCCATGCCGGATTTTCTTTGGGATTTTGAGGCTTTTTTGCTTTGGATTTTGGTTTTATTGTGGCTTTGTTGGTTAGGTTTTTGTTGTTTTGGTGTGTTTTGGTGGGTTTTTTTTTCCTAAACCATTCTGCAGCCCCGTTTCGTCCCCGAGCATTCCCTCAAGGAGGACAGAAGGCTTTCTTGCACACCAAGCATGAGCACCCCGGGGTTCCAGGCATGGCATGGCTGCAGCAGAGCCATGGGGACAATTAGCCAAGAGCAAACCAGGACACATCCCGAGGGCAGGTCCAGCATCCACGTGGGCACCTGATGTCTACCAATGCATCTCCCACCAGGCTTGCACCAGGGACACTGGTGACTCCCAGGCTCGGAGATGAGTGAAAAAGCTCAAGCAGAGCCCTCAAATGAAACAACTTGAGAAAGTTTGAGGAAATAAATAGAAATAATTAGCTCTGCCCCCGCCTAAGCAAACGGGGCTCACGCTGCCAGCAGAACAAGCCACGTTCCCTCCGGAGAAGTGACAAGCAGAGAAGGGAGGATGCCAGAACATTTTGTTAAGGAAAGCTGATGAGGCTCCGCGCTAACGAGGGTGCTCACAGGATGCCACGTGCTGCCTGGGAAGCATCTGACACCAGGGCATCCGCCCGTCTTCCGCGCCTTCGGTCCCGCTCCTCCACTGAAAACAAACTCCCTTTATTTTTACACAGAATCTGAATTAGTGGAGAAAACATCACATTTGTGCGTGTGCTGAGCAAATCAGTGACTTGGCTCCTGCTGCTGGAATGCCAGCCCTGCACCCCGCACAAGGGAAACCTCTGGCAAGCCAACGCGTGGTTGGGTTTGGAAACACGGAGTTCTCTGCTAATCCCATCTGTGGGATTACACAGCTTGGTATCCACCAGGAACCAGCCCGTGGCTGGAGCTGGGACCACGCAGCCGGCTGGCAGCTCTACCACCACGCTGGGTTTGCTTAATAACACACAGCTCAGCTGTGCATCAGAGCCTCCAAACCCTTCCAGCTGCACATCAGCCTTGGAGTGGGAATAAACCCAGGCTTGCCACACAGCTCCCTGCTAACAGCCGGGCAGAAGGTGGCTTTGCAGCTCTGCTAATGACAATTAATAACTTTTTTAAAAAGCAAAAGAGAACAGTGTATCCACCTTTTCAACCCCCCCCATGGGGCTACGCGTGGTTTCCCACGGGTGACTCTGACTGATGCTCAATGTCCAGCTGCTCGGTGACACGGCACAGAGCCACACATGGCTCTAGCAGCCCCTGACTCCACCAGGAGCAGAGGACATCACTGAACAGATGCATTTGGCTGCAAACAAACACTGTGTTTGGCTGTATTTTACATAGGGGAGCAGAGAAATAGCTGCTGTCTTGACACATAGCAGGCTTTCGATACCAAAAAATGAAGCTTCTAGAGGCTCTTATCTCCCAAATTTCAGGCTAAAAGTAATAAGAGTCAGGAAATTTACTGTATGTTCCTGAAGCAGAGAAGTCATCTAGATAAAACCATGGCCACAGGGCCCTGAGAGCAGCCAAACTCAATCAGAGAGCAGGGATATTCAGCTGTGAAAATGCTGGCAACTTGTGCTTTCACCTGCACAGTGACAACATCTGTCATGGGGACATCTGAGGACACAGAGCATCCAGCTGCGAGGATGCACAGCCGGAGCTCACCCCATCTAATGGGGTCTCATTAGAGGGATCACACCCAGCATCCATCCACCCATCCCCTCTCATGCTGGCATTGCCATGGTCACTCAGGGACAGTGCAGTGAGCACTGTACATCAAACACAGGCTGAGACAGGACACAACCCACCCTGCAAACCACTGAGAACAAAGTCTGAGACCTCCACACCAGTAGACAAGTGATGGAAGAAGAGTTGTGCACAGGTCCTCTGTAGCACACCCAGAAGATGACTACGGGCTGCCAAGTGACTCAGCCCCATTATCTCAGCCCAAAGCACCGCAGCCCCTGCAGACAGGAGACCCTGGACTCTCACCCCATCCTTTCTGCAGCAGATGAACTAATGAAGAGCTGCAGTGAGAAGCAGGTTCCCACCAGCACTGGTGACCTACAAAGGGAAATCCCTTTTGGGTTTTTTCCTGTGTCTGTGTTTGCTCAATGGCAGGAATCAAGGCTTTTGCCAAGTAACCAGGTATTACCATAATGACTACACTCGGCACTTCAGGCACGCTGGGTTGTTCTTTGCTTCTATTATCAGAATAATCTTAACCCAAACCACCAGAGTTGGAGCAGAAATGCTTAGTGCTCACAGGGGCTGATTGTCCCCAGGCGACACAGGGTCCCCTTCTGGGCGAGGACATGAGCCTGGCACAGGCAAACCCTTGGCTGTGTTGTATGCGTCAAGCAGCAAAGCTGCCAGAGCCCTCCAACCAGGGTCCAGCAGCCTTCCCCAGGGATCTGGGGCATGATTTTGACAGGAATCTGCTCTGATGCTGCACAGCTCTGCCTCACGAATGAGTGTGCCCCCTCTCAACCGAATACACCAGAAGAGAGCACAGGGACAGGAGCAAACCCTTCCAGGAGATGTAGGTGTATGTATATATATTATATAAGAGCATCTAGGATGCTCTCCAAGCATCCAGGCCAGATGGATTTTCCACACTTCACCATTCGCAGGGAATGTCCATCCTTCCTAGGACATAGGGATGCTCCAAACCCATCCCCTGCCACTCCTTCTCTGCAGCTCGCTAACCTGACTCTCCCAGGTCATGGAATCACAGAATCATGGAGGTTGGAAGAAACCTTCAGGATCACCCAGTCTAACTGCCTACCTACATCACCACTAGCCCACATCACCCAGCACCACATCCAGATGTCTCTTGAACACCTCCAGGGACGGTGACCCCACCACCTCCCTGGGCAGCCCATTCCCACCCCCAATCACCCTCACAGGGAAGAAATTGTCCCTCATGTCCAACCTGAATCTCCCCTGCTGGTCCTGGGGGCCACTTGGTTTTCAGGACAACCAAATGCCATCTGCCCCTCTCGGCTGAGCCGTGCTTACCTGGAGCTGCCTGTTATTAGTCCCTGCTCCAGGGGAGGAGGAGCGATTGCAGCACGGCGAAGCAGAGCACTAAACCTCCGAGTGCTGGGAAGAGATTCAGCGCAGGGCCCCTCCGGATGGAGACAGATGGGCCGTGAAAGTGACTGATTCATCCTCATGGCCTTTTCCTCTCTCACCGCATGCACTTCCCATCGCAGCAGCACGGATGCCGTGGTGGGCAAGCACCACTCAAGGCCAGCTCTGGACCCCCCCAGCCCTCCACCTCCTCTGTCTTGCACGGAAGGGGTCTGCACAGCATGGTGGCTGCAGGAGCCAGCTGGAGAGGGGGAGCTATTTTTAGTCATTTGTTACTGGGGAAAAGTTTGTTGGATGAAACCCCCCTCCCCAAACCCCCACCGGCAGCAGGTTTGCAGCAGCTCTGCTGGGAAGAGCTGCTCCCAGCATCCCTGGTACCCAGCGCTGCATCCCACGGATGGGAGCTTTGCGTGACTCCAGTAACAGGGAGACTTAAGCAAGGTGGGAAAGAAAGAAAAGAGAAGAAAAGAAGAGACATTTACAGATGAAGGCTCCTCGCACAGATCTATTCCTACACTCAGCAAAAGGTGAAGGTGAAAGGGCTGGGTTGGATGTCCTGGTGCAGGGAAGGGCACCTGGAGCCAGGGGAAGGCAGCGTGCTTGGGGCAATCAAAGCAGAGCCACTTGGCTTCTTTCTCAAGAAACATCCATTCCTCATCACCCATCACGTATAATGGATTCTTTTCTAGGCCTCCACAGCACCAAGACGCTACAACAAAGACCCCTGGAAGGACTGCAAAGATCAGATGGAGGGAAGAGCACGGCTCCGAATACCCAGGGGCTGCTTCAAGCCGGGAGATGCTTTGACACCAGACATCAGACAACAAACATTTTGTCTGGGAAACAGCTTTTGTTGTGCCACATCAGGGCTTTCACGGCTGGTGTGATGCTCCAGCAGCAGAGCCCACTCCCCAGGGCTGAGCATGGCTCTGCTTCCCGGGAAAAGCTGCACCGAGCCTGGATGGAGCCAGGCTGCTGCCCAGACCCTGTCCCAGTTGGGAAGTGTCTCAAAGGCCAGTGAGCCCACAGTGGGTCCACGAGCTCTGCACAGCCCCAGGTACGGGAGCCCTCCCTGCAGAGCACTGTTCCCAGAGGAATCAGCTTTAAGAACATCAAAACATGAAATCATCTCATCTCACCTTTAAGAGCAACACTTTAACAACCATGCTATTATTTATATAAACGTACATCAAAGAAATCAGCCCTTCATCTCCAACACAGAGAGGCAGGAGAGCCAGAGACTGCCAGGAAAGCAGAGCCCTCAGCCCCGGAGCTGGCTGCCAGCACAGAGCCCCAGCCTCAGGGATGCTTTCAGGGCACAGCAGCAGGGAGAGACAGGGCTCTGCCTGGCCCGACACAGGGATATCAGTGATGGGTTAACACCAGGCATGGACTTCAAGGTGTCCTGATGCTTGGGAAAGCCCATCCCAACAAACCACCCCATGCCCACTTGTCTTCCTGCACCACTTTGAGAGCATCCTCATCTCATTCACCTCCCCCTGCACGCCCCAGTGCCAGACAGACAAAGGTTTGTGCATCCCAAGGCAAGGTACCCCCATCACACTGCAACCTGCCACCCTGGATACCCCTGCAGCTGACACCCCCAGCACCCCAGCTCCCCCAGGAGAGCAGGGGAAACACGGATGGGCAAACCTGAGGGTGAGTGAGCCATCGGCCACAGGCAGAGATGGAGAACACAGGACGATGCCTGGCACAGCTTGGTGTTCCCCTTCCTCGGACAAGTATCCCTCCAGTGGGCAAATGCTGGCCTTGGGCTTGCCAAGCACAGCACCACTGCTCTGGAAACAGCCCGGGACTGAGCCTGGCAGTGGAAGTGATCGGGGATGGGAAAGCAAGCAGTGATCTGTGCAACAGCAGCGCCTGGAAACCAGCAGTGCTCAGAGCTACACGTACACACAGCCAGAGAGCGTGCCCTTAGGAGTTTGCTTTCCAAAGAAGGGCAGAGCCAGGACTTCTTAAGACAATATCCAGCTGTAATTACTGGGCCACCCTCCAGGAATATAACTCTACTCCTGCACGAGAGTGCAGGCTGTCACCCCTCGGGGCCATGCTGCCCTGCTCCCTCCAGCACCCCGCAAGGAAAAGGTGCAAGGATCCTCCTGGGCTGCCCATTATTCCCACAGTTCAGGGCAGGCAAGCAAGGCCAACATAAAGTGCACGTATGGAGACACGTATGGAGACAGCCCCACACTCATGGGCCTGGAAACCACCCCCTCACCCAGCCGTGGGCATGGGGAGAGCAGCATCTCCACATCCCAGCGAGCCAGGAGTGGTGCAGGCAGGCAGGTAGTCACAGACAGAGCTGCACCATCCCCCAGGACAGCCTGGATTTATGCTTTAATTAGCAGGCAGCAGCAGAGCTGGCTCTGCAACACTGCACCTCGGCTGCTCCCGCGCCCAGGGAGGTGGGAAGTGGTGCCACCCACCCCAGGGGCTGTGTCTGAGCCACCTCAGCTCCAAGGGGAGAAGTGACCCGAAGTGACACCAAGGTTCACAGAATCACAGAATCCTAGGGGTTGGAAGGGACCTCGAAAGATCATCCAGTCCAACCCCAGCATCCGTCACCACTACTCGCAGCCCAAAAGCAGCTGCAAGAAGTGGCAGGGTGGAGAGGAGCAGGAGGTGCCAGCACGAGCCAGGGTGTGTTAGAAGTTGCTGTGCAACAGAGATGGAAAAGGCTTTAAAAAATAAATAGAGAGGTCTCTGGGATACACTGCTGCTGGCAGAACAGCCCAGCCCTCACTCCAGAGCACCTGAACTGAGACAGCACATGAGAAGGGGCCAAGGAGAGGGCATTGCTTTGGATGTAGGAGAGAAGAAACCCAGGTCAGCTTGCAACCACAGAGGCAGAGAGGATTTGATGTAAACACAGAAAGAAAGTGGGGAACCACGGAGAATCCAGGGAGCACTGCCCAAGGAAATGTTTGTTTCCCCATGCTGAGGCAGGCTGAATGCACATGGTCCCAAGATGGACCATGAGACCCGGGAGCTGCTCAGCCTGGGCTCCCCAGAGGGTGCTCATGGGTCTGGATGGCACTCAGTATATCCCAGGCATGGCCCTGATTCTGGCTAAAAATGCCTGGCTGAGCCAGGAACTGCCTGCTGGGATGGGGCAGGAGGGACACACACGGCTTGGACTGCAGCATCGATGGAGGACAGCATCCCATGGCCACCTCCCAGGCTCCCTCCTGGTATCACAACCCCTGGCATCCCCTCCTGGCATCACACAGGGCTCGGTGGCAGCTCTTCCAGGCTTCAGGAAACTTCACAAAACTAACCAAAAACAACAACAAAATTCTTGTTTAACCTGACAAAGCCAGGGAGAAAAAGTTCTCGTTTCCAACGGTGCCTTCACCGAGGTGACTCACAAACCACAATGTGTGTCATGACTTAATAGACCCTCAAAGGCAATTATAGGATCATGCAAAGAGCAGATTCCCGGCACAAGGAGTCACAGCACCCCTGAGAGGTTAAAACAAAAGGATGCTTTAAAGGTGAGCGATGGCAGGCTTTATTCTTCTTTGACTTTTGTTCTCCTTATGTACAAAGACTCACTGAAAAGGTCTTATTGTTTGTGCAAAAAAATCTCTTGCACAAATTGCACGGCGAGGAAGGGGAGGAGATAGAGAATGAGTCTGTCCTGCCATGCTGAGGACCAGGAGAAGTGTGCTGTGCATCCTCCACCACACCAAGGACAAGCCGGAGCCCCTGACGGGGTGGGCATCACAGTCCAGCCAAATTACTGGGTAAATAGAGCAAGATCTTCCCAATTCAATATAAAGAAGGTGCTTCTTCATCATCCAGGTCTTCTGTAACCCTTCTCCTTGCACTCTGCAAAGAACCGAGTGGGTTTGCACCTGACCTTGCCCTTGCTTGAGCTGGGTGGGGATAAATGGACAATGAAAAGGTATTTCTTGCCTGGCAGCATTGGTGCACAAATCAGGCCTTGAGGACCCTTTAGCGAACCACCAGCTTCCCTGCTGGGCTCAAAGGGTAGGAGAGCACGTCCCAGGACACTCGGCTGCTCAGAGGGAAAAGCCTGGACCAGCCCCTGACCTTCCTCCCCACTCCTCATCCTCACCTGTCCCTGCCACCCTCAGCTGCCACACACCCCCAGAGCTCATCCCCAGAGCCCGGTGTCCTGCAGCACATGACATTGGAGGAAAACAAGTAATTACGGGGAGCTAAAAAGAACATTTCAGCACCCCTGTTTTTCCCCCCAGGACCCATAACCCAGCTCAAGCACCCAGACCTCACCTCCCACCCGACGCACACACACCCGAGAGGTCCCAAGGGCCCCTGAGGAGGAGAGGGGACACCACCCAATCCCTCAGGAGAGCCTGGGTGCTTGCTGCTGGCTCCCTAAAGGCAGCCATGCTCCTGGAGCTGGCAGGGATCTACAGGCTCAGCCAGCCTGGGCACGAGCCCAGGTGCCAAGTGCTAAGGTGCCAAGCGAAAGCTTAGAGCTTCTGGAACCCACCCAGGCCAGAGGACAGGCACAGAGCGTGGTGGCTTGGGGCTCTGCTCTTTCAGATACATCCAAGCAGGACACCAGCCAGGGTCAGTGGCCTGCCCTCCCTCCAGCAGCTTGGCTTTGCCCCCAAGCCTGGTGACCCCCCAAGCCCCACCGCCAGCCTCACTTCATTAGCACCAGCAATTCCAGCACCTTCCTTTGGGATCAATGCCACCGCCTCATCCTCAGGCTCCCCACCCCCCTCCTGGAAATGCTTCTTCTTTCATCGAGAGCTCATTCAGCTCCTCTTTCCCTCCTTTTATTAGTTTGCCACGAGTGCTGGCACGGAGCAGTCAATGCCACATGAGCCTCCCTTCTCCCCATTTGTGGCATTATTTCCTCACTGCTGTTCCATCCCTCTGAAGCATCTTACTCGGAATAATCTGTACCAAAGCAACCTTCCTGCCAGATAGCTGCTTTGCAGGACACTTGAGCTCAGTGCAAATGAGCTCAAAATAAGGATGAGATTAATTCAGAGGAGAGGAGGGGAGGCACAGCCAGAAATAACAGCCAAGCTCTGCGCTGCCGATAGCCAGAGCCTGGGAAAACCCAGCTGGGAAAGCACAACGCATATCCTATTCCTTAAAGCATTTCTTAGGATGCTCACCAGCCCAGCACAGCATCCTCTGCAGTGCTGGCTGAGCAGCCAGACCAGGCACGGGGCTGGGAAGAGCTGTGCCCTGCCCCAAGCTGACCCCTTCCCTTGTCAGCCCTGTCTCTCTGCTGCAATGATGCCTGACAGCTGAATCAGCTCACAGCTCCATCACCAAATTGGCCCTTTTACAGCAGTGTGTGTGCTCGGAGCCTGGACTCTGCTCTATTTACAAACACCAGCAATCACGCTGGGGAGCACGGAAGTGGCTGCTAATCAACGTTTTCCCTCCATCCATCCCTCTCCGTCTCCAGGAAGGCAGCCGAGGTGCTTCCACAGGCAGCACGCAGCTCCCTTTACACTAGGAATTTACACTGGAATTTTCAGACACCTCAAGGATGGTGTCCTCTCCACCCAGGGGCTTCTCCTCCAGCCCTTTGGTGCTGCCACAGCATCTGGCAGCGACCCCTCACCACCACCCCCTCGTGCTGGACACCAGCAGAGACCATTTGCTTTCAGAGCCTTGGTGACTTGGAAATGGGCAACTGTCAGCATTGCTCCCCCTCTCACCTCTCGCTCCTTCCTACAAGATTTAATGTCATTGATTTCCCGATGCCAGCCATCCACCAGGCTTCAGAGCACCAGCAAGACATTCAGGCAAGCTGGGAGTGATCCAAGAAATTATCTTCTGTGGTCCCCATCCCTCCGAGCAGCAGTGACCAAAGTTCATCCCTCCCAGGAGAGGGCCACACCAACACACCCACCCTGCCCTGGCCAGAGCTGATCCATGGCTCCCATACAACATCCAGGGTTCAAACCAGGTGGTTTTCCGGGTTTAAGCCTTGTTTGTGTGTTGGCCACCCACAGAAGTGCTTGCGAGGGCTCCAGCATCCCTCCAGTGCCTGTTGGGCTGTCTCAAGACTCCATCACACTACACAACAGTGCAGAATCACCATCCAGGAACACCACATTTGGGCTTCCTTGGGTTTTACGCCCTTCCCTCAGACTGCAATGGTCTGGAGAGCCCCTACAGACAGGCCACAAATTACAGTCCCCAGCTGAAATCAGAAGGTGCTTAAAGCTTGCAAGCACCCAGCTGGGTATGTGACAGGCACAATCCCTCATGGAGGAAGCATCAAGACATAAACCTGTCCCATCTCTCTTCCAAAAACACCCTTGTGCCAAAGTACTGAGCACCTTCAAGCCAAAACTACTCCTACACATGGGCCACCCCCTCTGTCAGCCAAGTACAGCCCACAGCAGACACCCCACGTACCAGCTACCTCCCAGGCACAACCCACACCCCCTGGGGACACCTCCCAGGCACACCCCATGGGGACACCTCCCCATCCATCACTGACCTTGCACACATTCTGTGTCTCGCTCCAGGTGAGATGAGGGATGCTGGGATCACTTGCAGCCACCAAGGAACTTCCAGACACAGGTAACCCCTCTGGAGAAACTTAGCTGAGGGAAGAATAGTCCACAGTGCTTTTAGGCTCTTCCCAGCCACCTCAGACCTCCAGCCAACGCGTTGAATCATTGTAGCCTGGTGAGGGTCCAAGAGCAAGTCCAGGTATTCACCCTGCAGCCAGGAGCTGAGCCAACACCTCTGGGTCGAGCTCCTTTTGCCCGTGGGCTCTCATCTGAAAACCAATTTGGATGGGGACCACAGCACTAAGCACACTGCTATGGTGCACTGCTCGGTCCAGATGTGGCCCAGCACATCTGGAGCCCAGGAAGCAGTGCTCTGGGCACAGACCCCACTGCACAGCCTAATCCCCCGAGCAGGTTCTGACCATGGATGCTATAACACAGCAAGCAGTGCATCCTCTAAGGAGGCTCGGGTGCTCTCTGCAGCCCACGGGAGCTTTAACACGGGGCCAATACAGAGTGCTTCTAAAAATCCCAGCCTGCTGTGACACATGGAGCACCGAGCATGTACAGCCTGCTTGAAACGGCTAACAGATCACATTTATTCCAAGCTAGCTACTTCCATATGCCAGGGGGGAAAAAAAAAAGGCCAAAACCAGAGCAATGATAAATTTCTAAAGCTACTGTTGCAAGGAAAAATAAAAAACCCATAGAAGAAGCCTCATGCCATCACCCAGAAACTCCCTGTGCTGCAAACGCCAAGTTATTAAGCCAAAATGAAGAAGGGGGGAAAAAACCCCTCATCCTTCCATAACAGATTGTTATTGTGTTTCCTTCCAAAAGAACAGCACTGTGGTCCCTCGCTGCTGCTTTCCTGTTCAGCATCCCCTTCAGCAGCTTGTTATTTAAGAAGTAAAACCCACACCTTCACCCTCGGGTCCAAAGCAGGGCATGGGAACACAGGCTGGCCCCTCACTGACTGTGCAGCCACCATGTGGTCACCTAAAGGGACTCACCCAGGGCTGGTACAAGACACAAGGGCTCATCCTAAACCAAACACAACCCGGCCTGATTTCACCCATCCTTGGTGCTGTGTTTCACCCCAGGGACCACCGCATCCCCCCAGGGCTCAGACCTGCTCCTGTGCCAAGCACGTGGCAGTGGACAAGGGACAGGAGCTTGACACCAGCCAAGCCTGCATGGAGCTACCAATGCTCCTCAGCATCCTCAGGGCCAGCTCCAACCCAGCCATACATTTTCTACCGAGGAAAGCCTTGGGCAGTGAGCCCCTCACACCAGCTTGCCTCGTAGCAGTGGCATGGGGAGCAGGATAGGAAAGCCCATGGGTGCTCACCCTAGGCTGCATCACCCACATCTCCTGCAGCTCCAGCCATGGCTCACCCCATCATGGTGCCCTGGGACTCTGCAACAGCCACCGTGCCAGGACCGATCAACCCCACCTAGATCCAATGCAACTGTCATTAAAAATAGGCTCTACCTATGGCTCCCAGCTCACACCAGCATCACCACCTTGGTCCCAGCGTGCTTCCTGACATGACTAACCCCAGTGGTGTGTGACTAACACCCTGTCCCGTGCTGCTGAGGGAGATAGACCCAGCAGCACAGGCAGGCACGAGTGGGTGACCAAGCTGCAGCGTTTTGGCTGGAGTGAGCTGTCTCCTCTTCCTTGTAGGGTTTTCTCTATGTATCTCACCCACCCTTCCAGCACGGGAGAGGGTCACGGTGGTGCCACCTGGCTACAGCATCTGAGCTGCTCCAGCTCCATCCAGCACCGCAGGGATGCTCTGACAGAAGCTCAGCCCCCAGGTCCCACTGCAGAGCCCAGGACAGGCTGCCATCCCCATCCATGGCTGTGTGCCTGAGGGGTCCTGCACATCTGGTTAGGAATACAATGGAATAAAGGTTGGACTTGATGATCCTGGAGGTCCCTTCCAACCATAATGATTCTATGATCTAATGAGGGGGTTGGTACATCTGAAAAGCCTGGGACCCAGAGATGAGGGAAGCCTCAGCACACCCAAGAGGAAGGGCTAACAGAGATGCAATCCTGGCTCAGCAGATGTCTGGCAAGCCCCAAAGCAACCCCAGCCACTGAGACCTTGGGGAGAAAAAACACACACTGAGGAGGAGGCTGATTTACTGAGGAGTCCAAGCACGATTGGAAAAGCAGGAGTCTGGAGGAAAGGTGGGAAGAAGTGTGGCTGTTTGGCAGAAGAAACGGAGGCAACAGCATCCTCATCCACACCAAGCACCACTTAAAGGCCACTGCTCCCCAGCCAAAACAAGATGTCCCTTCCAGCCCTCCCTCTGCTCCCTCTTTGGCCCTAAAGCTTCGGAAAGCAGAGGCAGACCTGAAAAGGGGAATACAAGAAGAACTAGTGGCTTTCAGCTTGTTTTTTAGAGCACAAATGATGAATTTTACATGTTTGGATACCCCTATGAGATGTTGGCATCTCCTTGGCTGGAGAAGACAGCAAGATACAGCAGCCCAGAGCCTGCAGCCTTCAATCCTTGAATCCACAAAACCAGAATGCAAAAAAACCCCCCACAGAAACAGGGAGAAAGGGGTCTAAAACCCTAACAAAGCCCTCTAATACAACTAACACGCAAGGAGACATTTCAAGCCACCCTAGGAGCCCGTTGGAAACACATTAAACACTCCGAGACAGCTTTTATATATTGTGCTGGGAACTGCACGTGGCCTGAGGGAGGTTATTTGTCTTCTCCTCCCAGTGATGCCCAGCAGCAGCCGTTTAGCAGCCCGGGTGATTGAACAGTGGCGGCGCAGGACGTGCACCAAGGCAGCAGCATCAGGCAAGACAGCACCTACTTCTGTGGGCTACATCCCCCCAGCCCAGGGGCCATGGCAAGGCAGAGGTTGGGAATGTCAGCACTCAGATATCTCCCTCAGTCCTTGTTTTATACACCCGAACACCATCATGAAGATGAGACCTCCATCTGAGTCAAAGCTCCCTCCCATCCCAGTATGCCAGTACCAGTTAGGCCACCATAGCCAAACAGCTTCACCCAGTCAGATACAAGTATTTCTGAACACAGCCTCCAAAACACGTTAATATTGATGTGCTACAATGGGGTGATCAGTCCCTGGTGCAGGGTACTCATGTTTTCTCAGAGAGAATCCAATTTCACCTGGAATGGAGAACTGTCAAGCCTCAGTACTTACTCTGTAGCTCCAGGAGCCACATTTCACTTATTTGTCTCGCCTGGTCTCCTCTAATATTAAAAAAAGTCCCTGAATTATTAAGGGAACTGATGAATAACGGAGCAAGATGAAAACACCGAGTTGCTCTCTCATCTATCCAACTGGAATTTTTTAAAAGCGTTTAAATCCTCACTTTGACACGGCACTGCTCCTGCTGCAGGGCGCTCCAACCATGGCATAAGCCTTTTATTACTAAAATACATGTTTGATCCAATAGAGCAGCTCCAGCCTTTCTTCTCTCCCGTGCCGGTGCTGCAGGTAGGACGCTGCTCTGAAGATGACAGGGTTGGAGGATCACTCTATGTATGCACACACCAGCTTTGATTTCTCCCCCCTCCCAGGCACAAGCAGTGATGGCTCAGAGCCCCTTCCCCTGGCCATGCCCCTGCCATGCCCAAGCTGAGAACTGACCCTATTCCCCACTTCAGTGCAGAAGTGGCAGTGTTCATCAGCCCTGGGAGTCACCCCCATCCTCTGCACCCTGCACACCATTCCCTGGGGCACGGAGCACCCTGACAGCACCCAGTGCATGCAAAGGTCCACCTCTACGAAAACAAGAGGCTCAGGTTAAAGCACCACGCTCTCCTCCATCACCCGTGGCAGAAGCTGCTCCAGGAGGTTCACAATGCAGGAGGTGCCCATCTCATTACCCGATGCCTCCTCCTAAAGCCTGGAAACTGGAAGCCTGGCCTCCAGAAGCCACGAAACTCTCCTGTTTTGGCACACAGAGGCTGTGATGGGATGGGTGCTTGAGCTGCCCGCCTGCCTGCTCTCCAGGAGCTGCTCCACAGCCCCTGGCAGCAGTTTGTGTTCCGTGCCAGGGAAAGCATCCGTGCCTTCAGCTCACTGCTGCCTGGGGTGAGCTGCATGATACGGCTGGTGGGAGCAGGAGAAGGGAGAGATCACATAGGAGAGCTTTCCAAAAATCAAAACCGAAGAGAACAGCCTTTGGGGAAGAGGCCGAGATAATTAAAGCATTAATTCAGAGTGCAGCTTTCACACCGAGCGAGCTCGAGTCACCAAAAACCCCAGCGATGGATGGCAGCAGGTCCAAGCCCAGCTCTGAGCCCCAGGCACAGCACAGACCCCTCCATCACCCTGTCTGGGGCAGGACCCAGAAAGCTGCCTTTCTCCAGAAGGAATTGTGGGGAAAACAAGCTCTCAAGAAGCAGAAAGAAAATTAACTACCTGGAATAACAAGTAGGAAACAGGTGACAGCTCCGTGGCTAATAAACCCTCCCAGCAACACTAACAGCTCTCTGCATGAGCAAAGCAGAAAGTGACTAAAAGTCACGACAGTCACAAGCAAGTCAAGTGAGACATGAGAACCATTAAGTTTTGGCAGCTGACTGGAAACAGGCACTGGAAAAAAAAACCAGGGAGCAGAGCCAGTTGCAGCATCCCCGCTGCCCGCTCCATGTCCAGCTGTAACCTGGCCCTGCGGTGCTGGGAGCAGCAACACCTCTCCGAGGGTCCTACACGGGAGCAAGGACTAAGGCTAATATCTGTGCATTACCAGAACCCATTGGGAGAGGGGGAAAACCCTGCGGAGCAAAGGAAGTGGCAGCTCCAGAACTTGATGGGGATAAAAAAAAACACCAAGGGAAGAGGGGGAAGGCAGTTGTAGCTGGTGGAAACCGTCTACTCCAACACAGCAGAGTCTACTCCAACACAGCAGACACGCTCCGTCTCAATTTTGCTTTTTATATCACATCCACTAGAAGAAAATTGCCACCAGATTTAAAAAATGGCTTTCAAACTTAAAGCCTTCAAACCTTCAATTTCTTATTCAACATGCAACAAAAAATTCAGGTGTTTTCAAACCTTCTACCCTCCTTTCATCCCTCTTACTTGTTCTCGTGAATTTGCCTGCTGCAAACCAGCCTGACTCCAAAGAAGTTCAACCAAGCTGCTGTCTCCGAGGCCAGGGACACCCAGACCACACTGCAATGTGCTGGTCCAGCATGCAGGATGCCACTGGGCTCCCCAAGCCACCAAGCTGCACCATGAGAAGCCACTGTCCTCCTTCCCTAGCTCAGCATCACCCCAACTCATGAGAAGGTGCTTGAGGGCATCCCTCATCCCCCCATGCCACTGCCTTCCAAAGTGCTCCGAGATGCACCAAGGGGGTGGCCCTGGGACAGTGCCAGGGGTGCCAGCTCTGGGACAGGCCAGGTTAGAAGGAGAAGCAGCCCCCAGAGCACAGCACCCAGCTGCAATGAGCCGAGAAAGCGAGCAGGAGAGGGTGTAGGAGAGCCCCAGGACCTCAAGCAATCTCCAGGAAGGCACCAGCTGCCACAGATGGAGTAGGGAGGCAGGAATATCACTGAACATGAAATAATGAGTAGCAGGAGAAAGCCATGTAAAGGATTTATAAATCCCCATGTAGAGGGGGAAAAGCCACACGCTCATCACCTCGCCAGAGGATGCTGGTAAAAGCAGCACAGAGCACACAACACGCTCCACCACAGAGCAAGACATCGCTCCGGTGCCCCCCTTCCTCCTCCCGGGAATCTGGCACCCTGGAAAAACCTGCCCAGCCTTTGCATTTTGCAAACCTCAGCTCTAAAAATAACCCTCGGTGCAAGTGACACATCTTGAGCGGAGCCGGCGAGCGGCAGCCCACAGAACCAGACTCACTCGGCACCAGCGGGGATGTGATTTGTAAACAGGGTTTTTTTAAGGTTGCTCAGTAAGCTGCTGATCAAACAGCTATAGCCAGGGTCTGACGGGGCAGAAATCAACGGGGGACCCAAGGAGAGGGGAACAAACTCAAGGGATGGGCCCTGCTTCCTAGCATGCCCCTCCTGCCTCGAATCACACCTTTAAGATGGTTTCTCACCCCATATTGCTGCTTAGGGGGGGTCCCCACCCCAGCCATACCCACAGCACCAATCCTGCCCCTCGTCAGAGAGCAAAAATTGTGTTTCTGCAGAAAGCAGAGGAGCAGTGATAGTGGGGGGCTGCCCAGCATCACCCCCTCCCCATGGCAGCAGGGTGCCATCCTGCCCCGGCTGCTGCAGCCGCTCCCCGCGGGCTGGGGGGAGCAGGAAGAGTCACCCAAACTGCCGCTCAGTTAATCATGGTAATTAGCCACTGTCTTGAGTGACTCCCATTAGTGACAGCCTGATTTTTCCAGGCACAGCCAGCATACAAGGTTTCAATTCAAACTCACCGTGAGGCCAAGTTGGAGGCAGCCACCCTGACCCTCCACAGGGCTCATCCAGGACACGGAAACACACCGAGGAGGTGCTCCTTGCCTTGAAGGACACAGCCCAATTCATTTGAACCTGGGTCTTATTTCCCAGCCCTGCTCAGGAAGCCTCAGGCAGCTTTGCAGAGCAGATGCTGGTGGCTAGAGGGGAGAGGCTTGCCTTTCTCCCACCAGCCACGGCGATTGGATCTGTGCTCTGGGCACAGAACAGAGCTGGGATTTCTCTGAAGCCATGCCCCATGTGTTCCCACCATTGCAAGAACCTCTGCTTCCAAGTGGAGTGGTGAAGAGCCCTTCACCCTCCAGCACCCATCCCCGAAAGTCACCCTCAAGGATGGGTCAGCATCCAACAAGGTGCCCAGCATGAACCGGTTTCCTAAAAGCACTTGTGCTGGTCCCAGTTGGAGGGCACACAGCAGACCTGGGTAGCAAGGGGTTAAAGCCCACAGCTTTGGGACACAAAGCAGGGGAAATGCAAAATGTGGCAAACCAGAAAGCTTCATAAAAACATTAACTCTGGCTTAACTGGTGCTCTGTGGCGATCTGCTCGCAGACTTGAGGCTCATCAGCACCCAGTCCTGCCTACACCTCTGTGCTTTGAGGCACCTTTCCAGCTGGTCTGGGGCTTATTTACAGGCAGCAGTCCTGGGAGACAAGAGGAGGGATGAAGCTCAACCCTTTCCACAAGGAGCTTGACAAGTTTGAGGCTTCTGCTGCCTGGTGAAGCGAGGGGAGCAGCGCCGGAGGGAGCAGACATCACGCTCCAGCATCTCCAGCATCCTGCCTGTGCCATCAGACCGGTGCTTTACACCGGGAACCGAGTGTTTTTAACAGGCTCCTCCATCCCCTGCTGCTTAAATGAAAGGAAACGGAATATTTTGGCACCAAAGAAGTAGATGAACAACAAACCTGATCCAGGCTGGGAAGCGGGGGTGCTCGGGGATAGCGAGCTGGGCTCTGCACCTCGACAGGGAGCAGGAGTTTCGGTGCCCCTGCTGCCTTGTTTAAACAACTGCCAGGAAAACCCCATATTTGATTAAAATCTACACAAGGCAGGCTCGGAGACCAGGGGCATGCAACCCAGCATGGGAAGAGCTGAAGGCAACACCTCTCTGTGCCAAAGAGGAGAACATCCCCTCCAAGCCCATAACTAACCCAGGAGCTCAATGTGGCTGGAGGGTCTCCTCAGCCTTGGCACGGTGCCTTTGGAGAGAACCCCCCAGCAATAAAAGGGGAGGACCCAGCCCCCCATTTTGCAGGTGCCACAACTCAATGGTGCAGGGGAATTATGGGATAATTGATGCCAGGGACCTCTGCTCCAGCCCGCTGCTCCAAGCTAAGTCCCGGTGATGCCAGGGATAGGGGAAAGGGAGAAACCGTGAAGCCTTCGCCCCCCGACCCCCCAGCTCTCACCCCCCCTGCTCATTTCTCAGCCTGACAGAGCTCAGCAGCCTCTCCCCGGGCACGAGGCCTCACGGCTGTGACTAATGGTATGTTTTGACATCCCTGAAATATCCAGCACTTCATTTCAGCCGCAGGGAGCAGGAAGGAAGGAGGGGGCTTGCTGGTGGGGAGCTGGCACCGGGAGGGAGGGGCAGGAAGAGCTTTGGCAAAAGCAACAGGCATTGATAAAGCAAAACAGCACGGGAAAGATGCAGAAGATGGCAACAGGGTGGGACACGGGAGGCACCTGGGAACCTGGCTGGGGATGCAGGGATGCTCCGCTAATTCTTACGAGCCTGTACCTAGTGGTGAGGGATGCAGGATGGATGCAGTGCCCCCAGCCTCCTCCAGCCTGCTGCTCCAGGCTCGCTCCAGCAGAGCCAGGAAGGTGACAGACAGAGATCCCTGGGGAGGTTAATTAATAAGCATTTTCCCTGCATTATAACAGTCACCTCCAGTCCCAGGGGGGCCAGCAGAGAGACAGCCCCAGGCTCAGGCAGGGGAGCAAAGAGCATCCCAGGCACCAGCAGAGCTGCTGGCCGTGAGCATCTGCCAGTCAGCAACAGCAGGGAGAGGAGCAGCAGAAGCCATGGGGGGGATCCAGCTTCCTTCCTGGCAGCTCTTGCTCATCGCCAGCCGCTCACACTGGGGCTCAGACAGCCCCGCTGCACCCCCACGGGCTGGGGGAGCAGGAAGAGCACACCACCCTGACGGGCCTCCAGATCTCCATATGCGGTCCCCAGCAAGATGAAGGTGGAACAGCTGGCCCCAAAATGCCCCCTACCCTGGGGGAAGAGCCAGGGGATGGCTCAGCACAGCGCCAGACTCACCCCAACCCAGCAAGCAGAGCCCTCCAGGCTGCGTCCCCCTGCTGTCCACCCATCCATCTCATCTATGAGGATCCTTGGTGGCATCCATGGATCAGCCCAACCACAGGACACAGAAAGTTAGCAGAAAGTCCATCTGCCATCACCAGGATACCACGTGCAGAAGTTTTCTTGGGTCACTGTGAGCGAGGAGCCCAGTGGCAGCAGTAGTGGTGATGGGGGAGAGGTTGGGGGGGATTGTTTTCTCTTTTCAGCTGTCACCAAAGTCATCAGTGTGCCTGTGAGTGATTCACACCAGTGTATGAAAAGCCTGTGACTCACACTGGATGCAGTGGGTGGGTGCATTGACTCAACCACGCCGGGGAGGGGGTGCAAGGGGCTGCAGGCTCACACAGCCACAGGGACAGTCGTGCTCACTGGGGGTCAGAGGCAGCACCACCCAGGAGATCCTACTGGCATGCTCAGATCATCAGTGCCCTCAGCAGCATGGGTGAACCTGAGGAACACTCTGCACCTCAGCATCAACCTGTCACCTGTCCAAAATACGTAATAAGGTGCAATGAGGATGGGCCATGCTCTCAGGTGGCCTTTTACTGAGGAAAGGTTTATGTTGCCCTGTGTGATGGCAGAGGAGGAGGAAACCCCCAGATGCTCAAGGGATGCAAATACCTCCCAGACTACAGTGACCAAACTTTCCAGGTACTCCAGGACACCTAGGAATGAGGAAACCCAGCCAGGCAGAAGCCAAGAATGGAGGGGAGCTCTGTGCCAGGGGACAGCCTGCTGCCACAGCCACGTCCTCCACCTGTACACACACATCCAGGGGAGTGCCAAGACCTGCCCCATGGCTCTGCTGTGCCACCCTGCTGGAGAGCTGCATCGCAGAGACACCCACAAACATTGACCGGAGGGACCCCAGATCTCCCTTCCCCAGAACCCCACTCTGCCACGTGCCAGCAGTGCTGCACAAACACTGCGGGGAGAGGGAGCTGAGGGCACCCCTCCAAGAGACACTCCTGTTTGGATGGCACTCCGTCTCCAGTTACCCAACGGGTGGTAGCTATGCCCTGGTCTTGCCAAAGATGCCAGCAGCAGCCACCAAGGCTGTGAACGTGTGTCTCATCTCCCTGACAGCACCTTCCGTGATGCGCCTTCGTGCCTCATCTGCCAAACAGCCCTGGCCATGGATCCGGACCAGCCGAGAGTGTCACCACATCCCACGGCATCCTGAGCCCAGAGCTCCCCATCTGCAGCACTGGCCTGGCAGCAGCACCCAGAGCAGGCTGAGATCGCCCACCCAGGGGGGGTGCAGCCCAGGGTAACAAGCCAGGGACCAGACAAGTGTTGTCTGGTCAGGATGGTGGGGCAGAGTCCTCCCTGGCCCTGCTCCAGCCATGTTGAGAGCCAGGAGGAGCCACCAGCACCAAAACACACACACCCTGCGACGCGAGAGCAGCCGGGAGAGCTGCAGAGCAAGGCAAACAAACACCGATTTTGGGCACCGCTCGCTCATCGCTGCCACCAGCAACACCCGGGCAGGGACCAGACTTAGGAGCATCACCCAGCCCCGGGTGCAGGGAGACGACCCGAAATGCTGGGTGCCCGGGGGAGGCTGCGGGGGGCACCCAATGCCGCCTGCGCACACCCGGGGAAGAGGAGACCCTGCACACTGGGGAGGCCGTGAGCTGGCAGGGGACTGGAGCAGCCCAGTGCCGGACCCCCCCACTGCCCCCGCACCCCAGCGAGGGCTCTCCCGGCTCTCAGGCACCCGAGGCAGGGCGAGAGGGGGAGCGGCCCCGCTGCAGCCCCGCTCCCTCCCCGCTGCAGCCCCGCTCCATCCCCGCCGCGCTCCTTCCCGAGGGCAGCGGGACCCCCAGGCCCGGCGGCCGCCCCCGGGCCCCCTCCCCGGGCCGGGAACCACCTTAAGCGAAGCGCCGAGGCTCCCGGCGCTCCGAGGCTACCTTAATAAAAACTTTGGCAGAGCAGAGCCGCTTTCCCAGCCCCGGCCGAGCCCCCGCCGCCGAGGGACTCTCGGGATGGAGCAACGCGGGGTGCCGAGCTTCCGACTTGGGGTGCCCTCCCGAGGCGCAGCTCCGTCCTCCCAGTGCGGGGAGCAGAGCCCCGCGTCCCCCCAGCCCCCCGGGGTCGCAGCCCACCTCTATCCGCTGCCGGTTCCTTCCCCGGTCCTCCTTCCCCGGAGCGGGGCGAGCCGCGCATCCCCGGCGGGCAGGAGGAGACGAAACCCGGCGGAGGAGATGTCCACCCAGCCCGAATGGCTCCGGGAGAGGAGGAGGAGGAGGATGGAGGCAGCCCCAGCCGGCGGGGAGAGCCGTCTGCCGGCCGGCCCCAACAGGTAGCAGCGAGTGGGGGGGACACGCGGCGTCCCCAGCGTCCCCCCGGCCACCGCTTACCTGGAAACACGGGCATGGCTCCTGCGGGAGAGCTGGGGGGATTATTCTAGAGGCATTGTTTGTAATGGGAAGGGAGGAAAAGAGTCAGGGGGGAGGGAAAGAGGGAGACAGGGAGGGAGGGAGGGGAGGGGAAGGAGGGAGGAAGAGACAAGAGGAGCAGGGAAGGAAGGGATGCGAGAGGGAAGGGGGAGGGGGGGATAAAACGGNGACAATCGGAGAAAGGGAACTCGCGCATACACCAGAGGGGGCAGACGGGGGAATAACAAAGGAGGAGAGGAGCCGAGCTCCGCCAAAACAGAGCAGGAACTGTCCGGGCACACCCCCTGGCACACCCCCCTGCCCCTTGCCCACACACACCGGGGGGCCCGGCCGAGCAAACAGCCCCTGCCCACCCCGGGAGCAGCCACCCGCCCAGCAGCAGCACCCAGAAACACCCCCCTCACTGCTTCAGCAGGTCTGATTTGATCAGCTCGGTCCCAGGGCTGGGGACTAGTGGCAAAGGACCCCACATCACCTCACCAGCCAGTGTCTGTGCTCCCCAACCCCTCTTACAACCCGGGTCTCCCCCCTTCTGCACACACCTTGCTCTCGGGGCCTGGGGACCTCCACAGCTCTTCCCATGCAAAGCAAGTGTGAGTTTTCCAGCCACCACATAGCCATGCAAAAACACAACCTGCTCTCCCTGCCCATCTCTGACATCTTAACCAGCAGCCAAAGCAAGGGCAGCTGTGGGGACGAGAGACCTGGAGCTATATGGGCCTCCAGATGAGCCAGAGGGGTGCCAGTGGGAAGGGGTGGCATTTAGGACCTCTTCTTAAATCACGTTTGCAGTGGTGCATCCCCACTGCTTCTGCCTGGACTCCATTTGGCTTTTTCCAGGCACCCCGGGCAGGACCCATGGACAGCTGGACATGAAGGTGCAGGGTGAAAGAGCAAGAGGTGACACAGGCTCCCTGCATTTCAGCCAAGCAGACCCACAGCACTGGCACAGCTGCCCAGCTGTCCAGCTCTGCAGGACAGAGGCAGCACACAGCTCTCTTTATATTCCCCATAGCACATGCACAGCTCAGCATAGCCCAGCTGGTTTGCACAGGAGTCCCCCAAATCTTGTCATTCTCCAGGAGACAGCCCAATGGGGCCTCAGGTGGGCAGGATGCCCCACACCCCAGTGCCCCTCCAGCTCCTCCCTTTCCTTTCACCACACAGCAAAGCACCCCAGCAAACCTTGGCAGCGCCCAGGGGCATCCTGAACTTTGGAAGTTTCCAGAGCCAGATGCTGGCAGTGTTGTTAATGCTGCCCCTATCCTTGTGCTCACACTGAGCCCCAGCACATGCTGCCACGTGGCACACAACCCCTCTCCCAGCACATACCTCACCCACACGGGGCAGCCATGAGTGGCATCATGGGTGCACATCACCCCAGAGAGCCAGGGCACCAGGCTGGCTGGGGACACACTGTGTTACTTTTGCTTTGCCAAAACGTTGCACGGCTCTGTGGTGCCTCCCTGGCACCTCCAGGGCTGTGGAAGCAGCCGAGCCAGGCACCCAGGTGCCCATTGTGCCACCCAGGTGCTCATTGTGCCACCTAGCCTGGGTGCTGTCTCTTTAAAACCTTCATCCCTAAATCTGAATGAAGCTAAGGGAAGAAAATCCTGGAGGTGAGTGCTTCATTTAAACATCTCCTCCAGTGCTCCCATTCATTCACGTGCTTGGTGAGCGTGCTCCTGCCCCAGCACACTTCTGGCAGCACCTGAGGGAGGGGGCAGAGAAAACCTACAAATACCCACCCCTCTTTGGGATGCACAGACATCCCTCAACCAACTGCCAGGGCACTGCACACCAAAATCCCAAATCCAACCCAAGCAAAGCCATCCTGGCACCTATAGAAGCTAAAAAACACTGCCAGTGGGTTCACATGCATCAGCAACCCCATTCCTCACCAGTTCTCCCATGTTGCTACAAGCTGGCACTGGCAGGAATGCAGACACACCCGATAGAGCGCATCCCTCCGGCCCCCCAGAGAAGAGGGTTTGACCCCCCCCTTGCACACAGCCCTGCACACACACAGTGCCCCCAGATCCTGCCCTGCACCTCAGACCACCCCAGCACAGCTGCCAGCCTGAACACACCGAGGCAGCTGGCAGTGACAAGCCCAGGGTCTTTATTTAAACACATTATATACATATATATGCTGTTACTTGGGGACTGCTGATGCCTTGGATTCGGGTGTCTCCATGGTTACCTGCTCATGGTGGGAGCTGGGGGTAGTTGAACTCTGAGGGTTCACCATTCATCACCCGTCTCCATCTCCCCATCCCCACACAACCCTCCTGCCTTCCCCAGTATGTGCTGGATCAAGGCTGCTCCCAGCTCCCCAGTAGTGCTGTGGGAGCAGGAGGAGAAGCCAGGCTCTCCCCGAGAACTCGTTGTGTGAATAATTCTGCCAGCTCGGCGGATGATTAGACACAAATGCAGAGCAGCTTCCCCATCCCCAAAGAAAAGACAATCCTGATCGGCAGGGAGACTGAGCCGAGCGCCTCCTCCCACCACCCGGCTAGACAGGATTGAGATCTGGAGAGACGGCGTCAGGAGCAGAGCCGACATCCCAGCGCTGCTGTCATCTCGGGGGAGCGCGTGGCGCCCACCCACCGGCGGCTCTCCCCGGCAGCTCAGGAGGAGCTGGCAGCAGCAGTCTCGGCCATGCAGGAGGCAAGGCGAGCGCCCAGAGTGCAGGTGAGCAGCCCGAGGCACTGGCTGGAAAAAGAGCCAAAAAAAAAATATAGAGGGCCACAAAGCCCAGCTAGACAGAAATGAGCATCTTGTACATCCAGAAGCACCCGGCTTGGCTTGACCCCGAGCCTCATGGAAGCACTCAGACACCCAAGCCCAGCATCGTTTCATTTCACAGAACCACAGAATCCTAGGGGTTGGAAGGGACCTCGAAAGCTCATCCAGTCCAACCCCCCTGCCAGAGCAGGGTCACCTAGAGTCCATCACACAGGAACGCATCCAGGCAGGGTTTGAATGTCTCCAGCCAAGGAGACTCCACAACCTCTCTGGGCAGCAAACGCTACCTGGACTTGATCTATTTTCACTGCTCACTTGCCATCATCTTATTCCCATATAGCAGCACTGCTTTGAGGACCTCTAGCTTTTTAATATTGCTTTCCTTCCATGGCACAAAAGAGCCTAACTAGCTCTTCTCCTCCTCCTTCCCGCACGCACAACCACAAACACTTCACTTGTGGGCTAATTGGAGACGGTTCGGAGGGCAGTGACGAGTGCTTACAAAGGGCACCAAAACAAAACCTGGTGGGGGAAAAAAAAAAAGCCTGAAAGAACTGGGTTTGTCTAGTCTGGAAATCAGAAGGTAGAAGAGGCATGATAGCAGTCTTCAATTATGTAAAGGGTTGGTACAAAGGGTGCGGGAATAAATTGCGCTGCATCCCCATGGGGAACAGGACAAGAAGTAATGGGCTGTAAATTGTAGATTAGACGCCACAAAAGAGCGAAAAAAACAGAAAGCAGAACAACACAAATTTAGTAGCAAAGATTATTTAAGCTCTGGGATAGACAGCTGGAGAGCTGATGGGATTTGAGAGCAAGTCAGACAAGCACCGAGGAGTTGTCTGGGTAAAAACTCTCCCATTTTGAGACCTGGGAAGAGCCCCCTCGCAAGGGATGCTCCTGCCCTGGGTGTTTAGCACTCAGTGGGTGGTTCAAGCTAGCTCTGCACTGGTTTCTGTCAAGAACAAGGGGAGCAGCAGCTTCTTTGGGGGTGATGCAGACCACCCCATGCCCAACTCTGCACCATGCTCCCCACCCCACCTCCACTTTCTGCAATGCCCGTGGTGTTGCAGGGAACATGACATTGCAGCCTGCCCTGGGAGAGCACCCAGCTGTCCCACATCTGTCTGTCCTGCACTTAGGACCCACAGCACAGCAGGTACCACCATGCAGGTACCACCTCCACTCCCATCACCCATCCTTTGCTTCCCAGGAGGTACAACTAGGTACCTTCTGATACCTGGGGTGGTACAACTCTGTGCTTCCCCCGGGTCATCTGGGTCAGAAAGTGCAGCTCTTGTTTTGTTAGACACAACGTCTCATTTCTTGAGTTCCACACATCACTTCCCAGTTGATCTGTGGATTTTTCTGCCATATGAGCGTATTTTAAACAGAGCTAAAGAGACAAGAGGATGCCAAGTGCAGGCCAGCTGAAAGCATCTTTAAAAACAAAGGAGCTGTGTGTATTTAGCAAAGCCTCCAGCCCAGCTGCTGGGAGTGCACGTATATGAGCTGCCGATTTGTCTGCTGGTCCCATCAAGTGGTGAGAGCTGGAAACGCCCACCAGAAAGCCACGGACCTCCATGGGGAGCAAGTGCTGCTCTCCTGAAGAGAGAAGGATGTGATTGCCATAGGGAAGAGGAATTGAGTGAGGGTTGCTGTGCTGCTTCCATGGCTGGTAAACTCTCAAAAACTTGTGAAACTGCCTCAGGGTGGAAAAACAGCACCTTCCAGTAAATGCCACATACTGCACCCCATTCAGGTTTGTTCCCAATGGCCTCCATATGCCAAAATACACACTCCTGTTTAACAGGGAAGCCCATGAAACTTGAGACATCTTTAATGATAGCGACTCTCACAATAATATGAGCACTGTAACAAGGACTGAAAAGGGGAAACAAACAGCTGAAGATTTAGGCTATTTTTGTAAGGCGAGACTAAACCTCCCCAGAATAGGGAGTTTTCCAAAACCAGACAATCCTCCCAGGAAAAAAACTTCAGTAACAGACATTTCCGAGACTGCTGCAGTAGAAAAAGTAAAATAACAGAGTGCAGTGGGAGGCAGGCAAAGCATGGACCCCTCCTTTGTGGGGCCATGCTTCTGGCCAGCTGAATTACAGAGAAGCTGTACCCTGAATGGGACAGTCAACAAACACCGAGTTTGTCTTCTATTAAAAACCAAAACAAACTCATTCACCCATCAGCTATTGCAGACCATAAGGAAAAACATCAGCAAGTTCCCCTCCTGGATGCTCTGGCCATCCCAACCTGCCCCTGGGAAAGCAGAGCCTACAGAGGAGATGCCTGTGCCCTGCCTGCTGCTCCACCTCAGACCCATCATTTATATTCCAAACAAGACAAGCACTGCTCTCCATACACAAACTCTCATCTTTTAGCTGAAGCATAAATTTTCCTGGCACTCGTTCTGCTTCAGTACCCAGGGTCTGACTGTGCCTCTCGTGTTTAAAATGTATGTGCCATCTGAAAAGCAGGGACAGAGCCCGACCCTTGCTCTGCTCCTCTCCAGCTCCAGGCGCCTGGATTTAAGCACACAAACGTTTTAATTCATTTTTTCCCCCCTCTCTTATTCGTGTCTGAGCTGTTTGACTCAAATCTGAGCCATTTCTCAGGGTCTGTCTCACAGCCCAGTCAACACGGAGGGAACCGGTGCCAAAAACCCATTTCTTTCTGATCTGATTGTTTGTTTTCCTGCCTTTCCAGTTTGGGATTTTTGACAGGGAGCCATGTGAAACCAACTGCTCATTGTTTACTGGGAAGCCTGTGGCTGCGTTTTAGTCATTTCACTCACAGAAAGACCCGAGGATATGACAGAAAGTCAATTAGCTCCCTGCAATAGCCTGTGCTTGCAAAGCTCTTTGGTGTCCACACACGGGGGAAAGCCAACCCAGACCAGCGTCCTGGGGTGTCATTACTGGACCAGACCAAGGATGCTCCTGCTGCGATTCCCAGTTACCCCAGCCAAGATACCTCCCCAGATCCACCCCTGCTCCATATCAGACATCTGCAGCTGATCAGGAGGTTTTTGGAGAGGGGCATAGCAGGGCTGGAGCTGCCAAAGTGGTCAGCACAGGTCCATCATCTGGATGGCATCTTCCCATCTCCTCCTCAAAGCGTTGCCATCCTCCTCATGCTCGGGCAGGATGGGCAAGTCCTCACCCTAGGGCTGCTACAAGCATTTAAGATCCAGAAATCAAGCCACCTCCCCATGGCACCCCAAATATACCAAGTCCCTGGCTGTGTGGCACTCTTCCCAACAAACCTTTAATCACGCTTTTGAATTCACTCCAAGCTGACTTCAGCATCCCCCTGACTGCCCACCAGAACACCACATGTTATTTCAAGAGAATAAATAAAAGCAGTAGTGAAGTCCCCCAGCACCCACTGGCTGCTCCTTCCTAACCCCAGGGCTCACCCATGTGGGTTTCAGGCAGGGCTTGATGGATTTTCCAGTGGCCCCTGCTCCCCCTCCAGGCCACCCCATCCCAAGAACTGCACAGACCCAGGTGTGGGTGACCAGGCTCTCACCATCTGCATTTTGGTCTCCTGTCCTCTTCACCACGCTGCAGCTCCACCAGCCACAGACCTCCAGCCACAGCTTTGTTGTCTTACTAAAAATATCATTAATGAGCACAGCTTAGGGCTCAGTGAGATGCCTCCAGACAACTTTTTACCCACTTCAAGTCCTGCTAATACCATTCCTATCCAAGTCAAGCATGACTCCTAAATCATTGCTTTTGAGCATTATCTCTGATGTTATGAGCAACACCAAGTTAGCTTGTTTTGGCCCATTTTCTGTGACCACCTATCAATCAAAGCAACTACCCCTTCCTTCAGTCCATGAGCAAAATGAGACACAGCCATTCAGTGTTTCTGCAACCAAGTTCAGATGTTGAGAGGTCGACATGCAGCTGGTGCATAAGGTGAGCATTGCAATCCTCACTGTCCCCACAATTCACATAGTGTCAGCCATCACTAACAGAAGCCACAGCCAGTCCTGCTGAAATTCTCAACTCAGCCTCATATCATAGAATCATCAGGATTGGAAGAGACCTTCAAGCTCATCCAGCCCAACCCCCACCTCCATCCCCACTCACCCACAGCACCCAGCACCACATCCAGACGCCTCTTGAACACCTCCAGGGACAGTGACTCCACCACCTCCCTGGGCAACCCATTCCCACACCCAATCACCCTCACAGGGAAGAAACCTGCCTTCATAAAACACAGTGCCCTCATAAACCATTGATAAGAGGGGATCAGTGTCTTCTTCAGTTGCAGTAAGCAGGAAGTTTGTCAGAATCTGTTACAAATTGAATCTGATTTTATCTCAAAAGAGCCCACATTTAACAGTTCTGCCTTCTCTGAACTAGGTTTGTAGGGTAGCAGAGGTTGAACAGGGCTTTCTGGGGCAGCACCCAGCCTACAGCAAGAGCAGGGCAGCAGATACTGCAAGTTACCCAATCTGCCTTGATTCCCCCCATTTTTTCTAGCCCTGGGCAGAAGCAACAGCCAGGCACAGTCTGATCCTCAGCCCAACTTCCAGACCAGGGAATGACATGAAGCCCAAAAGCCACATGATAGCCCTGTCTCAAATACATCCCTCCAGTCACCCAAGGCTCAGCAGCCCCAGCAGGGATGGTGCCTACTCCTCTCATTTGGGATACCCCAGGGCTTGGCATCTCCAGCCTAATTCCCCTCCTTGGATGAGGAGAGATTCAGCACACAGCTTCCTTCCCACTCACTTTGATGCCCAGAAACAAACTGGATTTCATTTTCCAAGCCTTTATCCAAGGGATCTGCCAAGAGACACTGGCACAGCCAGCAGGCTCTGCCCACCCCCCTCCACTGCCCAGGGGTTTGAAGCCACATAGCTGCAAAATGACCTGACTGCTGCAGCAGGGGTGAGTGCACACCCATCGTGCCAGGTCCTCAGACAACCCCCACACCACCAGCCTGCCCCAGCTTTACACAAAGACCTGAAGACCCTCTGAGCAAAGCAAAGAACCCCAGTGATGCTTCCATGGGGGCTGATCCTGCCCAGGGAGCAGGGAGGAACACACCGCACCAGGCAGCCAGCACCCCCTGGGGCTGCTCAGGCTTTCAGGCACAGCTCCAACACACAATAAACAACAATATTGGGGAAATAATGGCTAAACAGATCCAAAAGGGATCTTCCTGCCAGCAGGCGGGGAGGGCTGCTCGCTGCAGGAGGCACCCAGAGATGCTGATAATGCTGATTGGCTTTTTTGGCATCGCTCTCCTCCTGATGCAGCTCATCTCCATCCCAGCCTCCAAGCAGGCTCCCCCTTCATGCCAAACAAACCTTTCCTCTCCCTATTGCGTTCCTGGAGGGGCACTCACAGCTTTTGTGGATGCACATTCCCATATTACCTCTTAGAGAGGTATCTTGCAAAGTCTCCACTGTATTCCCAAAGGGAAACTCATATTTCAGCCCCAAGGACCCCAGATTTAGGAAAACCAGGCACAAGCTTCATAAAGACACAGATCCTGCGTGCCACCTCTGTCCTAGGAGCACAAAAGGCCCAGGGTGCTGGACTGGAGGGGGGTGTTTGGTCACCCAGGAGCAGGAGGTGAGGGATGGGTGAGGATCTGCAGCAGCCCAAGATGCAGCACTGCCAGAGCTGCCAGCAGAGCCATAGCTGTTGTTCCCAGTGCTTCCATCTAATCCCCAAGCCACTCACATTAAACCAGCACATATCCCAAACTACAGCTATTATGCACGGCTCTGATCCTCCTGCTCACTGGAGCTATTTACAATGGGTGTTAAAGCATTACAGGAGCACCCAGCAGCTACTGGATTTATGAAAGCTGGGATCTCCAAGCCAGCTCTTATCAGGTTTAATACAGTTCTCCCAGGATGTCCATCAGTAGAAATGAGATTTCAAGGGGCCTTTGAGGAACTTTGTATCTAGACCATTCAGCTGAATCCAGGGGATGCTGGTAACCACCGAGGAAAAGCATCAGCCTGCAGACATAACGATGCATAGAGAGGCACCACAGCTTCCCTCAGCCAGTGGCCAAGTCCCAGGCACTTCCCAGTAGCCAGCAGGATGCTGGGATATGCTATCAGGGCAGTCCAGGGCCAACTGTGACTTCCTAGGTGGGGTGGAAAGCCTGCTGCTCCAGCCCCAGGCAAGGACCAGCAGGACACAAGGTAGCTAGATGAAAGCACATCGCCAGTTAAGTGCCATGGAAGAGCCCAAGAGCTCACTGCTTCCAGCCATGGGCAGGCAGGTGGGCCTGGGCAATGGCACCAAGCTCCCCCCAGGCTGGCTAACATGTGTACCTCTTCACTGAGAGGGTGGTTGGGCACTGGAATGGGCTGCCCAGGGAGGTGGTGGAGTCACCGTCCCTGGGGGTGTTCAAAAACCGGGTTGATGAGGCACTTGAGGCCATGGTCTGATGGTCCAATGGTTAGGAATATGATGGGATAAAGGTTGGACTTGATGACCCTGGAGGTCCCTTCCAACCAGAATGATTCTATTATATGATTCTATACCTGCTGCTCCAAGAGAAATCTGGTGTGATGAAGTCCAGATTTAAAGCTGACTGTGCCTAGGGAGTATCTCAAGTCCCAAGACCACACAAAGAATGAGGACTTTGAGAGGGCAGGGGAAAATACAGAAGCAATGGGTGCCTATCAGCTTGGAACACAGCCTGTCTGTCACCCAGCTGACAGAGAGCAGGAGTCTTCAAACTGTTTTTAAAATCTAGAAATGCAGACCTGGATTGAGGAATAGAACAAGGGGGAAAGGAATTGCTCTCAAGAGCTGAGCCCAGCTGGGTCTCTCTGCTCTCACCTCTCTGCCTTCCCCAGCCACCAGGGCTGCAAGACCTGCTAGACTCACCCCAGCCCACCTCACCAGGGCAAGACTTCAGAAGGCTTCTCCATATTTCCCTTGGCTCTCGCCTTAGAGGAGATGCCCAGGGCTGCTGCACCACCTAATGTGGAAGCCACATTCCCATGGGTAGTGGGGGCATGCCAAGGGAGGGAGAAGCTGGCAGCTGAAGAACAGCAGAGAACCTCCATCAGATTCAGAGAGCTGTCATTAAAAAGAAAAATAAATAGAGTAAAAGCTGATGGCTTAGCTCTGAGGGAAGCAGTGAGAAGCTTCAACTTTTAATCCCAGGATTTCCAGAGATTCAGCCAGTTTGCTCCCCTGCCTGTTTCCCCACACACACCTTCCCTTGCAGCTCACATTTGGGCAGTTCCAACTGAAGGCAGTAAGGAGCTGAGGAAACTGTTGCTGGGAAACTGCTCCGAAACCCTGGCTAGATGAGCACCTACAAGACAGGGCTGATGGTGCCCAGGCAGCACGGGCTGACACGAGCAATACCCACACAGTGATCCCATCAGTCCTTGCATCAGGATGGATCATCCACTTGATCCCAGCCTGGATGCAAAGTAGATCCTGCTTTAGGACAGACTATACAATGCTGATGCTAATTAGGACAGCACTTTGACTAAGCAGGCAAGGTTTGGTGTCGTGGTCCACCAGACCCCATCAAAGGCTTTGATGCACCCACTCGGAGGTGGTTCCCCCTCAAACCACCCTGGTGCTGGGTTCATCTGCTCCCCCTTGGGCTGCAGGAGCCTGGGCCAGCTTCTCCTCTGTCTGCTCTCCAGAGTGGATGCACAGGATGCAGGGCTCAGCCATGAGCACTAGATTGCTATCCTAGGGGACAACAGAGTTCTTGGTCACTAGTAACCTCAGTAGCATCATTCTTTGTCATTCTACAGACCAGAGAGAAAATTGGTACCTTGTAAGTGCCCACATTTCTCCTGCCTGCCCCAGAAATGTGTTAGAACCTGTAACAAGTTTTACTCTCCTGTTTCCTACATAAAAACCCTGTCCTTGCACTGTCTTGATTGAATACCTTATACAAGGTTTGCACAAGATTGATCTCAGCTTCCATTTCATCAAACACATCCCTGCTGAGCCCCACCAGCTCCAAGGCATTAGAGCCATCTCAAGTGAGGACATCCTGAGGGCTTCACCCCCAGTTGTGGGGCTCCTGCCCCCAAACCCCAGCCTGCTGCCCCAGAAGGACATCACAGGAGACAGATGCCTGTTACTCCTTGCCAGCTCCACTCAGTAGGAAACCAGCTCAGCCCAGACAGCAGATGGTTAAATGAACAGTTGCCCCACAAGAAACAGCACCAAAGGGTTTTTTTGGAGCTCCACCTCTTTCCCCCAGTGCCTGATATCAGAGTTATCATTGATTTCTCTTGCTCCGAAGCCTGCAGTCACACAGCTGGGGTGCAGCCACCCTCTTGCTGCCTGGCAGGCTCCCAGCTGGCCAACAAACCTGAGGTTTAGGGCAGCAGACACCCCAGTGTTTGTCACAGGCCCATCGTGTGACAAACAGCCAAGGGTGGCCCCAAATGTAGCAGAAGCACCAAGGGGATGGAGAGTGATTTACACCAAAGCAATTTATATCACGTGCCCCAGGGAATCACCTCCCCTCCATCTTCACTGTCTGTTTCTTGAAGGAAATCTCAGTACAGAGAAGATGTTTCCCCACCCCGTGCCTCAGTTTCCCTGCGGATGAAGGATGCTCATCACCCTCCTCACTGCATCTCCCACTCCAGGCTCAGCCACGGCCACACACAGAGGGGCTGATCTTGGCTGGGGCCTCTGAGTGCTGCCGTGTAGCACAAATAAAAAGTGATAATAGGAACTGGAGGGTGAATTAAAGGTATGAATCACTTCCTCTCTGGCTTTTCCTGCTCCTGTTGTTTCTCTTATCCCCTCAGACAGAGCCCAAGGAGAGCGTTAATTTCCTTTTCCTCCCTGCTCCACAATGGGCTCCAAGGGGGGGACTTTTTTCTCTCCTCATTTTCAACTGACAGCAGCAGAGCTGTGCTGCTGCTCCCGAGACCATTTCTCCACCACACGGCCAAGCAAACCCCTTGGGGTGGCTTTAGCAAGAGCCCCCCTTGCTCCCACCGGGACACCCAAACCTCATCCTGCCCCTCCTGCAGCAGCAGCCCGGGGCTCTTTCATCTCCCATGGACAGTCCATGCTCCATCCACAGCCTTCCACCTCCTGCTCCTGCAGGGTGGGTGCAGAGGCACCTCAAAGCCTCTGAGCACACCACAGCCCCTCAGCTGCCATGAGCCTCCAAGGGCACCAGACAGCCCATCACTTTGGGGAAAACATCTTTCATGCCCGACATGGTGATTTTTCCCTGGCCTCGGGGCCAGGGCATCACCAGCACAGCAGGGGACAGCTTCTCCAGAGCCCCGAGGTGGCTCGTTTGCAGAGCAAGCTGTGGCTCTCCTGCCATCTCCACCGCCCCGGGAGCAATCCTGCCCGCAGGCTCTCCTGCCACACCAGCCGGTAATTATGAGCAGCAGAGAGTATTAGCTCAGCCAGCCCCCAGGGGGGGTCTTCTCATCCCCGAACCCCACCCCAATGGCACATGGCACATCATGCTCCCCTCCCCTTACCTCATCTGCAATATCTACTGCTAATTACTCCCTGCAAGGAGACGCTGCCGGAGAAACGAGCCAAGCGGGACACCCTGGAGCAGCAGAAAGCCTGGCAGGCACAGCCAGCAAGGACATCTCGCTCCAGCTGAAAGGCAGATGGGTGCAACCATCACCACAAAAATCCCACTGAAAGCCTCTGCCCGCAGACTGGGGATGTAGCACAGTGGGGGAAGGATTTGGCACCAGGTTTTCCTCCTGCTTTGGGTCTCCTGGGCTGTCCCTCCTCACCAAGGGAAAGGGTGCTGAGCAAGGTAGAGCTCGCAAAGCCCTAAGCCAGGCTCTGGTGGCAACATGAAGCACCAAGGGTGCAAAGCCCCCTTGGGTTAGTGGGGAACAAGACCACTCCAAGGGTGCAGGAGCCCAGGAGAGCCAGACTCCTCCACATCTCAACAGCAGATACCACCTTAGGTACCCCCAGGGCCATATTTGTTCCCTGCCTGAGGCTTCTTAGTGCAAACCCAAGAGGGCACTGAAGGTTTGTGACTGCAAATGAAGCTGTGCTTCTCTAACTCAGCATCACCCAGGCTTACCAGGGATGAGTGACTCAACAAAGCTCCCTCTCACCAACCATGGTGTTGGGGGACACACAGCTCTGGGCAGGTCCAGCATTTGAGGCCACCTCAATGCATCTGGGAGCACCAGGCTTTCAGCTCTGGAAGCACCTCAGAATGCAACTCAGCATCTCCACACTGAATAATCCCCTTTTATTTGCCACTGGAGACAGCCGAGCGCTGAAGCACTGCAATTTCCTAATGGGGAAAACTGTTTTGTCAGCTCAAGGAAGGCTGCAGTGACACAACCTGAATTTTCATCCACCACCCAGCTCCTCCCATGCCCATCACAAGGTACTCTGCAGGCTTCCTAACCCTCAGGCATCCGAGCAAAGTCATTCCTGCTCAAACCCATAGATAGCTGTGCCACAACAAAGTCCAACTTCTCAGTTACAAAGGGGGTTCACACCGTGGCACCACGTCATGTCACAGTAGACATCACTTTCATCTTCAAGAAGGATCCAAGTAACTATAGAACAGAGTTTTGTTACAGCAACAAAAGCAGATTTAATCCTAAAAGCAGGATTTTCCAGGTCCTTAGAAGAACCCACAAGGCATAACCAGAAGGCCTTCTGCGCTGGAATCATTTGTCCAAGCTGCAGGTAGCTTACAGCAAGAATGTCAAGAATGAGACAGGATATTGCAATTTAGCTGAATTTGTCAAATGCTTCAGCCCAAAACTCCCTCAACAAGAAGTTATGAAAGCCAAACCAGCAGCCTCCAAAGCCATGAACTTAATTAACCCATCAGAAACCAAGGAGAACATCCTTCTCATAGGAATGAGAAGTGACACATTCAACACACCCATATATCAGCACCAGGACCAGCCTAAGCACCTGGTGACATTAAGAGCCCAGAGTTGTGGCTATAGAGCAACCAGAGGAATGGCTGGGACCACCGAGCCCACACCAAGTGCTTGAGCACACAAGGGCAGGTGACATCTCTTGCTGACAGAGGACCAAAGTCCTCTGGCCAGGGTGGTAACTGATTCACACGGTTGTGTGGCAGCTGCTTGGAGAGAAGATGGAGGAGACCCCAGTGTCAGCACTCAAAGCACTGCAGGTGTTCCCAGAGCAGCAAAAGCACAGTGCTGGGCTCTGTGAGCTGCTGGCTGGGAGACACTGGGTTGGGAGCAGCTCCCAGCAGGGCTCAATGGGTGTTTGGGGAAGCCTCAGCTTTAGGTGGGACTGGCACACCACTCGTCCCAGCTCCATGGGGGACAGGGACAAGCAGAGCAGGGCGTCAGGCCAATGGGTGTCTGCAGAGCTCCCAGCCATGGTGAGGCTGGAAAGAGCAGGAACTTAGGGTGTGCAATCCTGGGATGAGAGGTAGGGAGCTCAGAAGGGTCCTACTGTTTCCATTGCAACAAAAACCAGCAAAAAGAGCAGCCCTGAATTCACAGGGTTCAGAACAATAGACAGGTCTTTGCTTTTGGTGTTCAGATGCAATATGCAATTAACCTGTGGGACTCATCATCACAGAGATAATTAAGAGCAAGGACTCAAGGGAAGCTGCAAACAATTCACCAGTGACATGTGCAGTGAAGAGCAGCCATGCTGGCCAGGACTGGGAAAAAACATCCCCCAGGGTGGTCTTTCCCAATGGCTTCCCACAGGGGTGTCCACCAGAGAGCTGCTGCCCAGGGACCTGGGTGTCCTGGCCAAGGGCATGGGCTGGATGCTGTTTTGTCAGAACAGAGAGAAGCCAAGGAGATGTAGCCACCACCCTGTGCCCCAGTAACTGCAGCTGGTTGGTACCACTCAGAGCAGGGCTGCGAGCAGGCACAGCCCAGGTGTCACACAGGGATAAGTCTTGAAGCAGGGTCCCTCCCAGGTGGTAACTGATTCACACGGTACATGGGAATGTCGTGGTGTCCACCTACCACACATGGACCACTGTGGGACATGGAAACACCAAGCCTGGTTCTTTATTTCCACCTTTCTTCATACCTATACTCATTTTTAAGCCATTTCCACCCCCCCGCCAGTGCAAGTGGACCTTATCCCTGCGAGCAGGTCTGCATCCTAAACAGCCAGTGCCTCCCAGGTGAGCAACCAGCATTCCCAGTCCAACACCAGTGTTCCCAGCACACACACGTGTGTCTTCCCTCCCCATCAGAGACCATGCCCAGCACAGGGCTGCTCTCCAGAGGACTGGTGGGCTGAGATGCCACCCCAGCAAGGACTTGGGCAGGAGCTTTGAGTATCTACATGTCAAAAAAAAGCAACATCAGGAAAAAAGTACCTAAAATCATCCTCGAGGAAGGAGCAACCTGATTCCTGCTCCAGCAGCCTTCTGCTCGTGTCTGGGGAGCATGGAGAGGGGGAGGAAAACTGCCAAGTACAGCCTTTCTTCCCAAAGCTGGGATAAGGAGAAGGGGGTGGCTTTTCCTGGCTAAAACCTGCTGCTGGTGGCTTACACACCCACTGGCCATCAGCACTGCAGCAGCCATCTCAGAGGATGAATAACAGGATCTGGAGAGCAGGGAGATGTATTGCACAGGTCCCCTTCCCCCAGAGCCACCTCTGGGAGCTGGCAGAGCCACCCAAGCCCTCTCAGCCACCCTTTATTTCCAGGGGGATCAACAGGCAGCCCCCAAACCTGCCACCACTCCGCATCCTGAGGAGCTCCGTGAGCAGCCTGTCTCCTCTGATGTGCCCATCACATGCCAGGTCACCACCAGGAGCCTTGAACCCACCGCCAGCTAATGGCAACAAGGAGCTGCTTCTTGCAGAACCAGCCGGATGGTCCCCAGCCTCCTCAGCCCACCGCATCTGCTGACCCCCCCAGCTCTCAGAGCACAGAGACAAGCTCCCCTCAGACCCCACATCAATGTCAACAGCATGGGCAGAGACAGGAGGCCTGGCATCCTCAGAGCCAGGAGGGCAGCCAGGCTGTGCAGACCAAGCCTAACCCACCACAGCCAGTGTGCTGTGAGAAGCTGGTGAGAAGAGGGCAAGCATGCTGTGGTGCTCCCCCAGAATCCTCCTGAGGCTCAGCAGAAGCTCATTTCTATTTATTAGACCTCCATGGTCTTTTCTTTCAGGACTTTATCACCACACCTCACCCTCAGATAATTATTTTAAGCATCCACAGGGCCCTGTAGCAAGAAGTCCCCCCACTTACCACCACTCCACACAGCTCATGTGCCTGAGCCCTGCTGTTTCCAGCTGAAGTCCCTTAGATCTCACATCAGAGTCCAAAACCAAGTGATACCCACACCCCTGCCCTGGGTCACTGGTGATTTCAGAGCAAAGCAGCCTCAGTCACCCCCCAGACGTCTTCCCCCACCCCAGAAAACACCCAGCAGGTAGGTTGGTGACAGCAGGTATCTCCAGCAGCGTGGCCCAGAGGGGAGAGGAGCAGACCAGGAGACCTGCCCATAGCCTCCTCCCCCTGCCAGGCACGTAGGATGGGACATGGAGCACTCCTGGTCCCCCTCTGAGAGGGTAACTGAGCTCAGCAGCTCTTTCCAGACAGCACAGCAGCTCGTGATGCTGACAACCATCTCCCAGCTGTCTGGTGGCACCAGGTCCCCGACCCAGACGTCGCAGGCTGTTCCTTGAGACACTGAATCCCTTGGAGCAGTGATGTCCCCATGGAGCTGCAGAGCAGGACAAGAGCAGTGAGGAGCCAGGAGTGACAGCGGCTGGGAGAGGCTCTTTTACAGCTCGAGCAGACAACAAGAAAGTCATTAATTTCTATCAACTCATTCTATGCCCATGAGGTTTTTATTTTATTACTGTGGAGATGGCAGAGGGTAATTTACTGATCAGAGGAGATGTTGCTGAACAATTAAAATGAACGCTGTGTCTGGGTGCTGGCAGAGGGACAGCTGGCAAGGGGTGGGAGAAGAGCAAGGAGACACCAGAGCAGCCAGGCTCCTGGATTGCAAAGGGCCAGGTCTGAGGGCACTGCACCAGGAGATGGCTTTGGGTCCCTTCATAGCAGGCCAGAAGCCAGGTAGCTGCTGCTGGTGGGACATCCCATATGGCCACAGGCAGGAGAGCAGCACAAGGGTGCTTGGGCACAGCAGCAGCAGAGGGGACATCGTGGGATGTGAGCATTCAGCCACAAGGTCCTCTTGACCTAAAGTCTTCACTGAGCAACCTTGCACTGGCCCATCACAAGTGCCCAGTTGCAGACCACTTTTAGCTTAAAAAAAGGCCAAGGAGAAGATTCCAGAGAGCAAACCCATGCCTGCTGGGGGCTAACAGTTCTCTAACCTGGTCCTCCCTGGAGCTCAGCCTCCAGCCCAGCAGAAAGAGCCAACGACACTGCCAGGGGTGATGACACCCACCCAGCAGCACCGAGACCTGACAACTCACTGCCCAAACCCTACACAGTGCAACTCCACCGTGAGGACCAACCCCAAGGGAAAAGGAGCCCCCAGACACCCCCTCACCCCAGATCCATCCCAGTTCATGGCTGGGAGCAGCTGGAGGTGGGGTTTGAGCCAGGCAATGGGAAGGGAAGTTGAGCAGAGGGCAAGGACTCCTTCACCCCAAGCGAGCATTGTGTGCCCAGGCTCAGCTCTGCAGGGAAAGCCTCGAGAAAGTGTTGAGTTCTGCTGTGGTGAGGTAATTAGGAGATAAAATAAACCTGTGCAATGGACCAAAAATCCTTCACGAGGGACTGGGGCCAGCCAGCATCCCTGGGACACGGCCAGCACTGCCTGCCCAGCCATGCCCAGCTCTCCAGCCTCCTCCAGAGCAGCTCGCCGTGGGCAGGAGCCCCATCTGCCGGCTTGGCCACGGAGGACACACATCCCAACTCCCGAGGATGAGGGGACACTGCCAGGCACAGGACAGCCCTGGCTCTGAGCAGAGATGCCAGCGGTGGGCACAAGGGATGCTCCACAGGAGACAAACCTACAGCCCACCAAAGCTTTACCCAATGCCCCATGGGCAAAAATCACCCACTGAGGATCACAAGACCACACACTGCTTTGCTCCTCACCCAAACACACCCAACCCTCACCCAGCCACACTACATGCATTTCACCCATCACCCCCACAGCGTGCAACTCAGCCCCCAGGGCCACCCCCAGGGAGCGAGGAACAAGCCCCCACTAACACCCTGCTCGAGGCCATGGCCCACAGAGAAGGTGGGCTGGAGAAGCAGAAAGGCTGATGCCAGTTGAGCAGAACCACTAAATATTTACACAGCCTGCCACCAGCCCCCAGGCGAGGAGGTGGCAACCGTGCAATTTAAACACAACCAGCATAACAATTTTTGTGTAGCTAGAAGTGCAAGGAAATTACTTAAACATACCCAACGTGAGGAACCAAACTCAGCCAGAACAAGGGGATCCGAGTGCCAAGAGAAAACCCAGCTCCCAGGGTCTCAGTGGGTTTTAGCAGTCATGAGGCAGCAGTGTCCCCAAAGCACGAGGGCACCCCTGACCCATCACCATAATGGAGTCAGGACTGGGGTGGAAGGATGCCCAGGGGTTTCTTGGTGGGGAAAAAAAACCCTTCAGGGCCACAGGGGAGTGAGGGGGGGTGCAGCAGGGGAGGTGTTTGATGGCCACAGGATGCAATTACTCAGACTGGAATTAAAGCAGGGCCTTGGGGCTCACAAGGGAGGAACATTTGCAAGGTGACCACTAGCAAGTGCCTCAAAATAAAATGCAAATAATCCCTCAGAGCTGCTTGTTTGCTGTTCCAGGCACTTAAATGCTATATATAGCCAGGCAAAGGACACTGCTCTGCTCTCTGCATGCTCCAGCAGCCACAGCTCCAGCAGCACAGCACACAGGAGAGACCCTCAGAGCTCAGTACAGAGCCCACCAGTCCCACATCTCACCCTGTGCAGGATCAAACCTTACCTGAGCTCCTTGTCCTCACCTGCAAGCAGGGCAATAGATGCTGGTTCCATCTGACCACGCTCCCTGCCCTCAAGCACCAGGTAGGGCCAAGGGGAACCCCAGAGGAGCAGAAGAGCCCAGCACACACCCCAACAGCCCAGCTAAGAACTGGGAGCTCTGGGCTGAGCTTAAATATGGCCTTGGGTACAGAGTGTGGGTGGAAGGTCCAGGTGAGGCCATTTAGGAGCCTGCCACCTGCTAGCCAGGGTTTGAAGAGCCAAAGAGGCTGTGTCCACTGGGAAAACAGCTTCCTGGCAAGCAGGTGGAGGAGCAGGGATGCTGAGTGATGGGGCATTGCTCGCAGCTGACGTGGGCAGCCCAGGGGACACAGGGCACCATTCACCCCCATGCTCCCAGGGGAACTGAGATACTGGAGGGAATAAGGCTCAGGTGTCACCTTGGGGTGATGGTGGCTCAGGGGACAGGACAGGGACCCTGCCACAGCAGGCACAGTAGCACAAAGTCCCCCGCTGCTGTGGCAGCTCTCCCAAGGAGTGTTACTCCTCCAGAAGGAAAGTGGGCTGACACCATCCACTGTCAGGGAATGAGCTGTGCCGAGGACATGGTGATGCCCACGGAGGCTGGAGCAGCCTCAGAGCAAGCACACGCTGTCCCACCCCAGCATCACAGATCCCAGCAACAGACACTACAGACCAGAGATGGCCCAGGGTGTCCTTGAAAGCAGTGGCCCAGAAGGAAAGCCAAAGTGCCCACCATTCCCATTTTCTGAGGCACCCATTGGTGGACAGGGCCACCCCACCGGGTGCTGGGCGTCTCCTAACAGAGCCAGGAGAGCAGGTTCAGCAGCTCCCTGGAGGAACCTGAGGCTCCCCACGAGGTGACCCACAGACACACCAAGCTGACGTGCAAACGGGCACCGCAGGGTGCGATGTCACATTCGGGTCTGTCCCCGAGGCCATGGGACAGCCCTGTTCATAACCACCCGTGGGACCCCAGGGTGTCCCAAGGAGAGGACTGGGTATCCCTGGGAAGCAGCAGCACATCGCAGCAGCCAGCTCTCCTCTGGCAAGCTACTGCCGACCTCCACGAGAGGGCTTTGCTGTACAAGGAAACGAAGTAAGAGGAGCTCCAGTAACAACCTGCTCCAAGTTAGGTCCTGTCTTCTCCCCTCATCTTCTCACGGAGGGCTCAGCAGGCACCAGCGGGACACAATCCTCACGGGTTCCACCCAAAGGCTCTGGCCGGGTTCATATGGTAGTGACAGCATGGGAAATAGTCACCTTTTATCCTTCCTGCAGCCTCTTTAGAATCACAGGATCATAATCATTATGGTTGGAAGGGACCTCCAGGGTCATCAAGTCCAACCTTTATCCCATCATATTCCTAACCATTAGACCATCAGACCATGGCCTCAAGTGCCTCAGCAACCCGTTTTTTGAACACCCCCCAGGGACGGTGACTCCACCATCTCCCTGGGCAGCCAGGGCTTTCTCCTGAGCTGCACCCCAGGGTGTTTCCCACGGCTGGTGGGGGCTGAGCCCGACTTTCCCAGGGGTCTCCAGCACCAGAGCTGGCCCCAAGCACGGACACAGCCTCCGGCACCAAGGCACCAGCGTGGGAAACGAGCTGGCCACCGCGTCCAGGAGGTGCAGGGCTGTCACCCACAACCCCTCCCGCCAGAGCCCAGCACTTTGAAGCACATCTGATGATGGAGAGGGCAGTGCCCTTGTTCCCACGCATGTGTCCTCAGAGATAAGCTCCTGTTGGGCTGTCCCCGTGGGAACTCGCAGGGCAGAAGAGGAGCAGGAGAGAGGAGGGTGAATCTTCTGCCCCTGGCGAAACCAAAAGGGTTCACCCTAGTTTCCATGTGTGCTCCTGCTGATCTTTAGCAGGAGACATGAATCACGGTGTAGGTACTTGTAGGGACAAGTCTCAGGCCACCAGCTCTGGTACAAGATAGCAGCACATTGCACCTCACCCAGCCAGGCTGGAGCGTGTCCTCTCACCAGCCCGTACAGACACAAAACCCCCCTCTCTGAGCAGATGCATTGATGTGTCTGCTTTTAGGCAGCCCCACCTTACCTGGACACCCCCCCGGAACAGGTCCCTGAACTCCAACCATGTCCCCAGAGCAGTGGTGCTTGAGGCAGAGCAGCCCCTTCACCTCACAGGGTCTGAGTCCCACGATGGCAAAGCCTGGCCCGTCCCTCCAGGTGACCTCCAGGCTCACCCCAGACCCACAGCGTCCCCAAGGTCACCCCCAGCCCCCTGCACCCCTGATCTAAGGAGAAGTGACACCCGGCCGGGTGGGCAGGGACCCATGGGGGGACACGGCAGCTGCTTTTGCATGCAGAGCTCCAAAAAGAGACCTGGGGTGACTCATGGCTGGGTGCACGGCCACCCTCCCCACCTCCTCCTGCACTCGGGAGCTTCTCCCCACGCAGAGAACTCTGCAGGGATGGGACACAGCACAGGACAACATGAGCTGGCAGGGGGTGTTTGCAGCCCAGAAAGCCCCCGGGATCCTGGGCTGCATCCCCACAGTGTGAGCAGCAGGGCCAGGGAGGGGATTCTGCCCCTCTGCTCTGCTCTGTGAGACCCCCCCTGCAGTGCTGGGGCCACCTCTGGGGTTCCCAACATCAGAAGGACACGGAGCTGTTGGAGAGAGTCCAGAGGAGGCCACAAAAATGATCTGAGGGCTGGAGCAGCTCTGCTCTGGGGACAGGCTGAGAGAGTTGGGGGGGTTCAGCCTGGAGAAGAGAAGGCTCCAGGGAGACCTTAGAGCACCTTCCAGTGACTGAAGGGGCTCCAGGAAAGCTGGAGAGGGACTGGTGACAAGGGCAGGGAGTGATGGGATGAGGGGGAATGGGTTCCAACTGCCAGAGGGGAGATGGAGATGGGATGGGAGGGAGAAATTGTTTGGTGTGAGGGTGGTGAGAGCCTGGCCCAGGGTGCCAGTGGCTGAGAGGGAAGGAGCAGGCTGTGACCGGGGCTGCAAGGCACCAGGGTGTCCTGGGATGGGACAGACCCTGCCACCACGGCAGGGCTGGGATCAGCCCAGCGAGGGCCATGGGGACACGAGGGATGGCTCTTCCTCCTGCCACTTGTCACCCTGTTTGTTTTTAACAGCCCTGACCCTGCCCAGATGTGGCTGCCCCGGGGAAGCTCCTCCTGGTGCTCTCCCAGCAGCGCTCAGCCCCGTGGCACCACTCTGAACTCAGGGTGGTTGGTCCCTCCCTGCCTGGCCACCGACCAGGGACACACGTCACACTCTCTGGGCTGAAGGCAAACACTTGCCCCACTGCCCTTGCCAGGGAGGGAATTTCAGTGAGCCCAGCGTGCACTGCCCGGGCCAAAGGGGGACAAGGTCAAGCAGGAGGCATGCGTGGCCTTGGCCACCTCTTTGTAAATTGACTTTTCACCCCAAAAAAGCACTGGAAAACCCTGGCAAGGATAAGGCAGGGAGAAACTCGCCCTGCAAGGCTCACACTCTGAGTAAGGATGGGAGGAAGATGCTGTGAATAAACAGTGGGGCTTGTACCCAGCCCCCTCCAGCCCGTGTTCACACCCCTCTGACATTTGCTTTCCATTAACACAGAAGCCACAGGGCAGGGCCATTCCCCACCCACGCTGATGGAGCAAGTGGCACGGGCTGTTTGCCATGGGTGCTGCCAGCCCTGGGTGCTGCCACCGGCCCTCGGGAGGGGGAGCACAGCCCTGCCAGCCCCGCACGGGGAAAATCCCGGTGTGAAAACAACAGCAAGGGTTTCACCACTCCCCCCGGCGCTGGAGAGGAGGGAAGAAAAGTGCCGGTTCCCTCCCCTGTCCGTCCTTCCGTCCCTCCTGCTTTCCCATGGGAACCGTGCCTTCCTCCGGACGCGGCTCCTCCCGGCCTCTCCTCTGCGCCAAGGGCCCGCGGGGTCAAATATTCCCCCTGGAGCAAGCTGCCCAAGCTAGCTCTGCCCTCTCCGTGCCCTTGCCCTGGGGCCAGAGGTGAGGTTGGGTCTGGGGGTTTCACCCTTGCCGTGGCCCATTGCCCCCCACACATCCCTTCATCCCTGCGGGACTGCGGCTGCTTCCCGAGGTTGCATCCCAGCTCCTGTAAAACGCTGCTCCCCTTCCCAGCTCCCGTAAAACGCTGCCCTGGGCTGGTGCTGGGTGAAAAAACACAGAAATCCTTCTCTCCTTGAAAAAACCAGCAGCCACATCGCCATGGAGACGCAGCGCTGCGCTGCTGCCCCCCGCCCGGCAGGGATGCTCGGTACCCCCAGCACCACGCCACGGGGGGGCAACCCCCCCTCCCGCCCCGGCTCCTGCCTTGGTCCTGCCATCTCCCTGCACTCCCACCACCCCCATCCCGCTGGGGATGGAGGGAATGGGATGGGGGCTGCGTGTGCTCCCCGCCGCTCGGTGCCCGGGTGTGCAGGAGCATCGCTGGGGAGCTGGGTGGGATGTGGCCAGCAGGGATTCCTCTGCCTTCTCCTGCCTCCTCCTCCTGCTCCCTTTCCTAGTGGTGCTCCAGCCAGGATGCCCGGCCATGAGGGATGGCACAGGGAGAGCCATCCCAGGCTGTCTGCACCCTTCTGATTCCCCGGGAATCCTGCAGGGCACCACGGCACACCAGCCCCCAGCCCAGGGCAAGGGAAGCAGGCACCCATGGAACTCCCACAGACCAGACCTGGCACGGGACTGGGGCTCCCACCTTTTCACCCTGCTCCGGACACGCTCCCTCCTTCCTGCTCCCGCTCCCTTTTCCTGATTTTCCCAGCCCACCCTCCAGATTTCCGAGCAAACCACGTCCTTCCTGCCCTGGGCGGCAGAGCCGTGCCCCATCCGCCCAGCCACTTCCCCATTTCCCTCCCTGTTCTCCCTTCCCTGCAGGCACCCTCCCTGCCCCACACCTCCAACCTTTCCTCCCTGCCCCACACCTCCGACCTCCCCTGTCCCAGGGCCGCAGGACACTGCTGGCCAGGTGAAGCCAGGACCTTGCCAAAGCAAACAGTGGTGGCAGGAGGAGGAGGAGGAGGAGGAGGGTGGCTGAGGCTGAAGCAGGCAAAGAGCAGAGTCCAAGTTGCCGGAGGGATGCCAGCTGAGCAGAGCCCAGGGATGGGCAGCAGCAGCAGGCTCTGGGGTGAATGCTCTTTGCAGGTTTACCCACGTGGGTCTGAGTTTCGTGGGGTGCTGGAGGCCCAGGGAAAGCAGATCTGGGGCTCAAGCCTCCTGCAAGCAATTTACAGCAAGGTCTTTTCCTCCCGCCCCGCTCGCTGCCAGGAAAAGCAGCAGGAAAATATTTCCCTGGGAATTGTTTTTGTTCCTTCCTCTGTGTCTGTACGCATGAAGCTCTCCTCCGCCTTGGACATACCTCAACCTGTCCCGAGGCTCAGATTAATCCCCTGCACCACCGGGAACGACAGCTGAGGTCAGAGCTGTCAGCAGAGGCGAGGAGGAGGAGGAGGAGACCTTCCCCCTAGGACACTGCATGTCCCCAGCCAGAGCAGTGAGCGTGAACAGCAGGCAGGAGGTCACCCTGCGACGTGGTGGCACCCCAGAGCATCCCACACTGGGGGCAGAGCTGGTGGTGCCAGGACACCACACATGTCCCCAGCCAGAGCAGAGAGCATGAACAATGGGCAGCCCTGCCCTGCTTCTCCTGAGCAGGAGGTCACCCTGCAGTGTGGTGGCATGCTGGAGCATCCCGCACTGGAGGGAGAGCTGGAGGTGCCGGAGCAACGTGGCAGAGCCCAAAGCCTGGCTTAAGGGACAGGCTGGGCTGAGCTGGGATTGCTGCAGGCAGCAAATGCTCTGCAGGCAGGCAGGTGACAGCCTGGCAGTGCCACCCAGCAGCACCCAGCTCCTCCACTGCTCCACCAGCCCGGGACAGGCAGGCTTCACCATGGAGGTGAGGAACCGTCCCCACCATCTGCAGCCGAGGAGCAAGCCTGAGCTGGGGCAGAAGAGCCAGTCAGGAGCAGAGCTGCCTGCGGGCTCGTCTCAGCACCCTGGCAGGGGCGAAGGGAAGCTGAGGAAACTGGGATGGAGGAAGAGCACATCCACCACAAAGCCTTCAGTGAGCAAAGTGCTCAACACCACCTCGGAGCAACTGGGACAAGCCCAGGAGACCTCAGCTCTGGGAAATGATGCCCTACGGCCCCTGGCCCAGGCAGTTCACCTCCCTCTCATCCTGTTTTCCCCTCCACCTCGCGTGAGAGCTTGGGAAATACATGACGGCTGCAGCTCCAAGCCCTTCCCTCCCCCTCTCCCCAGGCTCCATCACCAATAAATCACCCCGCTGGGAGAGAGGGCCAGAGGAAACCAGAGGCACAAAACCTCAAACAGAGCCTTCTCCCCCCGCTCTCCCCAGCAGCTCTGCTTCTCATTACCGTGGCCAGGCCAGCCCTCGCCCAGCTGCGGAGCAGGAGAGGAGGGGGGGCCCTGCAGGGTTTGCATCTCGGGAGCAGAAATCACATCCAGAAGAGCAGAGTGGAGCTGGTTGTGTTTGTCACTGCATCCCAGTGATCGCCTGGCCCTGACCCTGCCTCCAGGACCCGTGCTGGCCTGGAATCCCTCTCCTCTGCTGGGGTCCCCCTGTGCCAAAGCATCTCCAGGCACCTTCCAGACATCCCTCCTGGGGGCTGACCCCTCTCTCCACCCTGACCCAGCCTTGAGAAGGTGCTTGGATGGTCTTAGAGGAAACCCTTGGGTTTTGTGTGAGCCTCACCAGTGGGCTCAGCCTTGCCCACCAGCTCCGCCGCCTTCCCTCTCCCCCTGCTCCTGGAGAGAGGGGGGAGGACGAGCCCCTCCCCTGCGAGCACCCTCGCCCAGCCGCTGGGGACCGGGGCAGCTCCCTCCACCCACCCTAAATATACATTGGCAGAGCATCTCCTGCGAGCACAGAACATTGGAGCCAGATGCGGGCTGGGGCAGGACCCAGACGCGCCTTTGGAGCCATCATTCAAGCCAGAAGCTCTGTGCCATAGTGCTTCTCCACCCCTGCCTCCCCCAAAACACTCTGCCCTGGGGTTCAGCCCCTGGTGAAACACACACACCCCCCCGGGGCTCCCCAGGCGGGGTGAGGCTCAGCAGCACACAGCCCTGGCTTGCTTCCCTCTTCCCTCCCAACAGCCAGCCGGATTCCTGAGCGCTGACACAGGATGCTGCAGCAGTGAGTGTGCAGCGCCTTCCCCCTGCCCCTGCCCCGGCAGAGGAGGGACCGGCGGGTAAAGCCGGGTCGCATCAGGCCAGGAGGGAGCAAGGGCATCCGGAGTGAAATCCGGAGTGAAATCCGGAGTGAAACCCAGAGCCTCCTGCGAGCCCCTCGCTGCCCCTTGCGCTGGCTCCAGCCTCTGCCTGGCTCCTGGCCCGGGCCAGACGCGCGTCCACCCCTTTAAAGGCTGAGGTGATTCACACCATTAACATTCCCTTCTTGGCAAGAGCCGGTTTTAAATCATTCCCTCTCTCCAGAAGGTATCCCTGCTGTGAGCCGCAGCACACCCTGGCTGATCCCAGCAGGACCCTGCTGCTCACCCTCCTCCCCGAGCATCGCCTGGGCACTCCGGCCACCACACTCCTGGATCCCATCCCACCCTCTGGCTGCACTGAGGGGTTTTCCCAGCACCTCTCCTCTCCCAGAGGACCTAATCTGAGCTGGTGGGGAGCAGCAGCCCAGCCAAACGCTCCCAACAGCTCGTTGCTATTATAGGAAGGTGAAGATCCTGCCATCCTGCCATTAAGTCATATCCTCCCCGACCCCATGAGGTGGTTTCCATAGGAGTCACCTTCTCTTCCAAGTGATGAAAGTTTTTATTTTTATCTCCTCTCCCTGGCGCTGGCCTGGGCAGCAGGTTTGGGTGGTGAGAGCCTCTCCTCCAGCTCCTTCCCCCATCCCATCACCCTCACCTCTGCAGCAGCCGAAAGGCAGCACCAAGAGCAGCAGGAAAAGCCCAGGGTCCAAAGCAGCACGGCAGAACAGATGGGTTGAGGAAAACAGACCCTGGTTAGGTAAAAATGATTATAGGAATAAAAAAAGACACTGGGGGAGGGAAAAAACCCAAACTAATAGCAGAAAAATTATTCTAAAAGTAACACAGAGTCATCATTATGGGTCTTTTTTGAGATCCATTTTCCAGTGGGGGTGTAGACCCCTCCATAACGAGCCAAAGCTCTCTGGCAACTGTCTTGTCTTGGTTGCTTTTTCCAGGCTCCACAGCAGCAGGTCCCCCGAGCCACGCACGTCCCAGGGAGCAAACCCCATGTCTTGATAAAACACGGCCCTGGGAATGAATGGAGATGGCTCCAGCAGCCAACGGAGCTGGACCAGGTCTTGTGAGGCCACAGCACTGTGGTTATCAGCCAGAGAGTGAGAACTTGCTCACCTCAGATAGCTCCATAGAGAGGTCACGCCAACCAGAGGGAGCCACGTTGGCATCTCTGGGCAGTCCCTGCCATGTTTTCAGAGGCAAACAGCAATTAAGGTGTTGCACAATGCCTCCACAGAAGATAGAGTAGATAGGAGCGCTGCTGGTGATCTGTGCCAAAGGGAGGATGGGTCTTGTCTGCATAGGGACACCAGGGCCACACAAACCAACAGGGTCAGATGCTTCTCCAGCACTTGGGTGCCCAGGAAAACGTCACACCAAGATGCCCCTGACCAACACCCTGACAGCCAAGAGCAGGAGTGCCCCCATCTCACTTTGACACTCAGGAGCTGACTGCAAGCCCTGGGCAAAACCATCTGCTACTACGGAGATGTCGTTGGCAAACAAGGAGCAGGACTGGAACCTGCTCCCTGCGGCCTTGGAAAGGAAGCTGTGATAGTACCAGAGCAGGAGGCCATTTCCATCCCCCAGCCCAGCTTCTGACCCACAAGACCAATGCGTGCCTTCAGAACAGGTTGTTCTGGAGAGCTGGGGGGAAAGGCCTCCACAGCCACCTTTCTCCTCCCACTGGTAAGGTCCCGAGGTGACCGTGTTTCCCACCCCACTGCCACACTGTTGGGTTCTCCTGGAGAGCACTTGTACGAGTGAAGCAGAGGGACATGCAGAGCACTCCTAGAGAGAGTGTAGCAGAGGGACAGGCCCTTCCTGTCACCTGCCAAAGGTCACCAAGCAGAAAGAAATGTCTCATCACACGCCATTTCCTTGGTGTCGCCTGCAAGACCAAAACTGTACGTCACCATAATGTGCAATTATCAAGAAAACTAAGACCAGTAGGACTTTCGCTTTCACATGAGAACGGCGAGCGATCAACTCCCACGCCAACCAGCAGAGCTCCCTCTGAGCCACCCCAGACCAGGCAGCTCCTGTCCCATCACAAGTCCTCCCCTCGTTGCCTTCCCCGTGCTCTGGGAGGACCAACCCTGACGCCTCCAGTTCTCCCAAGGTGTCAACACCCCAGTCTGCAATCCCAGTGTCCCCTGGAAGGGACAGCAGGGACTGTCCCAGAGAGCTCCACGCCGGTCATCCCTCATCTCCCACACCATTCCCCAGCTCAGGCCAGGCCCCCAAGGATCCAAACACCCCCAGCGCTGTCTCACAGCACACAAACATCTTCCCGAGTCGCCAGCAGTGCAATCCTCAGTTGAGCAGCTCGTTAATTAGGACCAGAGGAGCCTCCAGTGAATCTCCCAGCAAGAAGCAGGAAAAAAAGGAAAATTCCCCCCACAATTCAGTCTAATTACAACGCCTCGGGCGCTCGGCAGCCGCTTCAGAAGCAGAGGCCAAGCTTCTCTCCCCACCCCTACGAGCGAGAACTTTAACCCAGTTATAGCTGCACTGATAAAGGAAAAAAAAGCAGGCGGCCTGAGAGTCATCATTTAACCATTCTGCAAAGAACAGCGAGGGGAGGCACCCAGAAACCTCCCCCGGGGGAGCAGCAGCAGAGCCCACGGGTGGGGAGGACCCCCAGTGCGGGCAAAGGCAGAGGCCAGGGCCCAGCCCAGCTGTGCCACAGGGCCGGGACCGCACGCAGCCGCTCCGCTGGGATTTAGCAACTGCTTCCCACCCACGGGCAGTGACTCGGCACACGGGGACTTTCCAAGCGAGCCCTCACACACCACAGCTGCTCCAGAGGAGCACCAGGAGGGTGCTGGGAGGGACTCCTGCCACCCCAATACAAGTCTCCCTTCTTTCCAGAGGGCCTGGGCTCCAGCCCAGCACCCTGGCAAGGCGGATCAAACCACAGACACGCAGCACCCACACCCCACCGCCACCCGCCCCAGGCACAGGGGACACAAACAGGGACCACACTCGCACAGTGGAAAATATTTAATACGTGTTGTACACGTAGAATGACATTTTATACAAAACAAGATACACCACCAAAGGAGAACACTGTACAAAAATCCCTAGGGGAGCCCCCAGCCTTTATACAACAAAGACCGGGAGCTTCCAAGATCTCAAGGACTCGCCATCAGAGCGCCTGTAAACTTGGTTTCTCTCCATAAACACTTTTAAAAAGCACCATGTAATAGTTCTGACCTAAACCTTTCCAAAATAGAGACTTTATTTAATAAACTTAGTATTTTTCCAAGCTTAAAATATCACCCGGTGGGAGCGGCGCCGGCAGCAGCCGGGCACCCCGCCCCGGGCAGGGGAATTCCGGGAGGGCCGGGCCGCTCCCGGTGCGGGCTGAGGGCCCCCGGGTGCCGGGGGGG
>VZRW01011292.1:121763-137990 GCA_013398125.1 Aegotheles bennettii | reverse complement strand
AGCTCGGTGTCGCAGCCCCCCGTGAGGAAGCGCTGCCGGGGCTGCCCGGTGTCCCCGGGGTGGCGGGGGCTGGGGAGGGGTCGGCCTGCACCGGGGCTGGCGGCTCGGCCCCCGGGGTGTCCGGGGGAGGGATGGAGAGGAGCGGGGTCCCCAGGGACCAGCACCGGCGGTGGGGCTGGGGGCTGTGAGAGGGGGCGAGCGGCAGAGCCCGGGCAAGGGCAAACACAGACCAAAAGTGCCATGGTCTGATGGTTGGGAATATGATGGGATAAAGGTTGGACTTGCTGACCCTGGAGGTCCCTTCCAACCATTATGATTCTATGATTCTATGAAAGGAAAATGTGATCACAGAACCACAGCGTGGTGGGGTGGGAAGGACCTCTGGGGATCACCCAGTCCAACCCCTGCTACAGCAGGGGCACAGGGTCACCTCCAGTCGGGGTTTGAATGTCCCCAGAGGAGACCCCACCACCTCTCTGGGCAGCCTGGCCCAGTGCTGGCACCCTCAGGGTACAGAAGTTTCTCCTCACGTTCAGATGGAGCTTCCTGTGTTCCAGTTTGTGTCCATTGCCCCCTGTCCTGGCACTGGGCACCACTGAGAAGAGCCCGGCCCCCTCCTCCTGACAACCCCCTGTAGGTATTGATAAGTGTCGATGAGACCCCCTCTCAGCCCTTCTCCATGCTGAGCAGCCCCAGGTCTCTCAGCCTTCCCTCAGGAGAGGGATGCTTCAGTCCCCTCAGCATCTTTGCAGCCCTTCGCTGGACTTTGTCCAGTAGTTCCTCATCTTCCTTGAACTGGGGAGCCCAGAACCGGACACAGCACTGCAGACATGGCCTCGCAGGGCAGAGTAGAGTGGAATAATTTCATAAAGTGGTGGCACCTTAAGAGCCACCCTGGAGCCAGCTTCAGCCCCGCATGGCAGTGGAGAGCACTGGGGAGCAGTGGTGAGGAGAGCCGTGTGTGCTGTGCAGGTGTGGGAAGGGATGCTGGTGCACTGCCAGGCTGAACTGGTGCTAAGGGGGAAAGCACGAGTCGCTGTGGGTGGGGAGCAAACGTCCCATCCCATCAGAACTCCCAGAGAGGTTCCCATGCCATGCTGGGAGGGGAGAGGGGACGTGCTGCCGCTCCCAGTGTTAATTATTACCCCGTTTGGGGTGGAAGGGGCTGGTGGAGGCCGTCCACCACATGTTCAGTTTGCTTTCCTGGAGCTGGTAACACCTCCCCTCGGAGCACGTCCAGCTCTGCCTTAAATTCCTGCTCGTGGGTACTTCCCCAGGTACGCCCAGGTGAAAAAAAAATGTCAGAGCTTTAGTGGAGGGATCCAGCTGGGTCCTTGGTGCAGGCTGCTGGCTTTAGGGCATTGGATGTGGCAGACTCGGAGCTGTAGACGTGCGAGGAGAGGAGGGACACGTCAGGGTGCTGAGCGACTGCAGCTTTGACAGCAAAGTCAAGAGCTTCAGGCCATGGTGTAACATAAAGAGAGCTGTGGTCCTGGCACCCCTGCAGGGCATGGGCTCAGTTCACCCGTGCTGGGCTTCCCCCGCTGACACCTTGCTTCCCTTCCCTGGGGATTAATGCTGGCGTCTTACACGGATGCTATGTGCAAGCTCCTGGGCTCGCTGTGGCCACCTTCCAAAGTCTGGTCTGGGTCCCTTGCCCTGGCTCCCCATGGACTTGGGGGAGCAGTTCAGAGCTCAGCACCACCGAGTTGGTAAATTCAGGTACCACCACTGATGGACCATGACCCAAACTTAGACCCACTCGCCCCAAACCATCAAAGCAGCGTTCAGTGCTGTCAGCAAAGCCTGCCTTCCCGTGCTGTGAATGCTCTGTCTCCAAAAAGCTTAGAGCAGCAGAAAAGACTTCGGTTCCCTAAGCTGGCGTAGTAGAGCTGTGTATTTTTTTTAATGCTGAATTAAAATAAACAGTGCTGCACTCCACAGTCTGCCCGGCCGTACCGTGGGGACGGTCCCTGTAATTCTGGGTGCCCTTGGGGTATCTCACTTAGGTAGTTGAGAGTCTCCAGAGGAAGGCTGTTGAGAGGAACACAGAACATTAATTGCCACGGAGCTGCTTGTTCAGACGCTGTGCCCTGGCTTGCCCGTGTGACACTCGACAGAAACCTCCCCTGGAGAAATAGGTCTCTTCCTTAATAGCTGCCCCACGAGTTGGTGCTGCTCAGCACTTTGTTCTGCAGCAAGAGATGGGATTGTCCAGCAGGTAGGGCAAATCCTTGTTCACAAAACCAACTGAACGTAGTTTGCAGGGAAGATGTTTGGGCGAAGGCTGTGTTCCCTGCACAGCAGCCAGTGGTGACCCCCTCTCGTTATCGCCCCGGCTGCAGGGAGGTGCAGAAAGCCGTGAACACTGCCCAGGGGCTCTTCCAGAGGTGGACGGAGCTCTTGCAAGACCCCTCCATCGCCACGAGAGAAGAAATCGACTGGACCACTAATGAGCTCAGGAACAACCTGCGGAGCATCGAGTGGGACCTGGAAGACCTGGATGAAACAATCAATATCCTTTCCGTGGTCCTCTGGAGGTAGGGGCACGCAGGTCCCAGCTGTACTGAATAGCCGAGTACCACTGCTTGCCTGTAGTTACCTTTTGCAGAAGTCGGGACTATTTGGGATTGAATTTCACATTTACCTTGGCTTTTCTCAAACGCAAATGAGAAGTTAAGGCAGATACCTTCAGCAGAAGGATTTTCCTTTTGCCTGCTTGTTTTCCTTTCTACAAGGTACATTCCGAGGTGCTTTGTTCTAGAGAGCCTCTTGCCTTGAATGAATTTGGGTTTCTGTGCAGTCAGTCACACTCTAGGCTGGCTTCCAGAAACACCCCATGTCCCTTGTGTTCCTCTGAACACTCCTGATGCTTCCCTCGTGTTCCTCCTGAACACTCCTGATGCTTCCCTTGTGGTCCTCCTGAACGCTCCTGGTCGGAGAACCAAAAAAATGTGAGAGAGAAGCCTCCCACTGGCATGTGTACTGCACAGCAGGTTCCTGCCATGCCTGTTTTTCCTCCAGTGTTTTGTACTTGGCTAATAACATTTTGGGTGGCCACGCGGTGGCCCCTTGCCACGCTCGGGGTTCGTGCCTCTGTGTGTGTACCCCACCACCGCGGATGGGGACTCCTTGACTCGCTGCCTACGCATCGTGGAGGCAAACCCACGGAAATTCAACCTCGATGCCACGGAGCTGGGCATCAGGAAAGCCTTCATCACCAGCACACGGCAGGTGGTCAGGGTAAGGACCGGGGGCTTGGGGGCGAAGGCAGGGGGAGGGATTGGGTGGTTAAAAATAAGGAAAGCTTGTGGCCAAGGAATGAACCCGCTACTTGCTCTCTCTCAGGCTTTCCCCTCTTCCCCGCACGCTCCCTCTCGGGGCAGATTTGAGGGTGCAGGTGCCCTCTGCTGCTGCCACCCCTTTAAGTCTTCGCACCTCTCTTGCCTGAGAACCTGTGGTAGCTGGGAAGGAAGAGTGAGGACCCCGCTGTGATGCAGGGGAGGCTGGAGCCTCCCTTCAGGGCTGGAGGAAATTGCGGCTGTCCTGTGCTTTTGTAGCGCCGGTTCTCAAAAAACAGAGAGTGCGCTTTGAACACTACCAGATGGTTGAAGCCCAGTGTTACTGACATGGTGACTTCAACTTCCTACCGCTACAGAACAGTCCAAACAACAACTAGATTTATTTTTAACTCGGGGAAGAACTGGTTTTTTTTAGTTTATGCTCACACTTCAGAGGGTTTTAACAACTTGGTGGTAAAAGAACAAAGAGAATAAACATCTTCCCCAAGGTTTCACTGCCTGGTAACAAGCTGCTGGTTAGGAAGTTTTCTCCCTATTAATAGCTACACTGACCATAGCTTAGTTTCTGCTGCCCCTCATGACTCTGTTCCTGCTTCACAAAGCGCAAGCTCATTGCCCTACCTGTAGTGCTGTGTCCTGGGTGCAGTTCCTAAGGCTTGCTCCCTGGGAACTGATCCCAAAACTGCTCTGGCTGTGGGTAGCAGGCAAGTGCTCACTGCGTTGCCCTTGGTGTGGTCCGCTCCCAAACGGGCAGGATCAGGCAAGCCCACTCTGTGGTCCTCTTCAAGGCTGAAAACTGCTGGCTAATGGGTTTGGGAGCAGCATCTCTTAGTGTTAAATGAACCTCGTTAGTGGCATTTTGCAGCTGACTTCTGATTTCCAGGGGGGGGTTCGTGATGTGCCTTAGCTGGTGAGAAGCAACTGAGTGGGATCTGGTGCTTTTAGAGTGTTTTTGCACATCTCTCAACAGTCAAACACACCTGAATGTTCTGGTGGTGCCAGAATGTGCTGGTGGATCAGCCTCCGCTAGATCATCCTAACTGCTTGCTCATCCAGCCTATAAAAACTAGGCTACTGTATGTTGTGGTGGGGAGCCTTCTGTGGCTAGCAAGCTCCTCCAGGAACTCAGCAGCCAAACTTAACTGGTAAAAGAGAAACCATAGGCAGAGAGGATGGCCACAGGATGGGAAATCTGGCTCGTCCTGTGCGTTATAAAACCAAATGCAACTGGGAATAAAGTGCAGGGAGTTACAGGCTTCCAAGACCTTGAAAAACGTGACTCTTCCTTACGGTCTTATCAGTGAGAACATTTGCTTAATATTATACAAATGAAAGTGTTTCTGGCTGTGGTGGAGCAAAATGAGCAGTAAATAGGGAATATTTTCAAAATATCCCATTGCTATTGATTCTAATATTAGTGAAATGATGAGCTGCAATGAAGCTTTCTACAGTATCCTTCCAGACTCTTCAACACCGCGCATTTTCAAAGAAAACCTCCGTTCCCCTCACTCCCTCTAAAGAAGCCTTGCTGGGTATAGACAGCCCTGTAGCACCCTGAAGCTGCCTGTCACCTCAGATCCAATGCTGACATACTTCTTCTTTCCTTGAATGAACAGGATATGAAGGATCAGATGTCAAACTCCTCCGTGCAAGCGCTGGCTGAAAGGAAAAACAGGCAGGTGAGAACCAGAAACGGATGAGTTAAATGCACACAGTGGCTGTTTGGTACTTTAAGGAGCAAGGAGGATTTATCAGCTGTTGTCCTAAGGTGTGTCTTAGGTAAAACTTCCATTTTCACTTAACTCCAAAGGCCCCACGTGGTAAGGTAGAGTGTATAGCGTAAAAGCTGTAATTACAGAACGTGTCCTGTCTGGAGTTCATCCCCTTAGAACCTTTGTTCTGGGAAGGGGCTGGCGTGCTGGTTTGCTGTCCTGAGTCTGGTTTGCTGACCCGAAAGCCTGTTCTCTCGGGCACGTTGCTGCCACACTCTTCCAAGCAGTAAGTCAGCACTCGCCATCTGTCTCTGCCTTCAGATCTGCTTGTGTACAACTGTCAGTGTTGCATCACCCTGTGGGACGGGGAATCTCCCTCTTCCTCCTCCGGGGGGGGGAATGGACTTGGATTCCGTGTCAGGGAATGTAATCCTGCGCTCTGCTGTATTTAGGAGCTGAGACCTGGCAATATCCTTTCACACAGCTGCCTCTCCTCGTAGTTAGCTATGTAAGAAGGTGGGAGAAGCTCAAGGAGTCTCAGACTGTCCGCACCTGTAACCTAAGGAATGGAAATGGATGTGGCTTGGGCTGCTCCCCGGCTGACAGGGAGGCTGTGAGGAGACCTCAGAGCTGCCTCAGGAGAAGCTGCTGTGCACTTTGTCCAAGTGAACTTGCCTGGCTGCATCAGTCTTGCCACTTGTGGCAAAAATTACAAACTGCAACAAGCTCTTGAGAAGCACGGAGCTGATTCCTGAGCATACTACAGGTTTAACAAGGTGTTCTTGGCCAGTAGTTGGAGAAGCAGAGTCCCTTGGCTGCTTGCTGGAACAAGCCCGTAGCTGTCTCGGTGTTCTGCTGCTTTCCTGTGTGCAGAGTTCCTGCTGGTTGCAGGAGACCATATGGCCAGCTCACGTGGCGACATCTGGTCAGGAAAACTGACTTCCCCTTCCCGTATTCCTCTCCCTTGCCCAGCCCCTGACCTTCCCTCCAGATGGCAAAGCTGGGGCTGCAGCAGCCTTTCCAGCATGCCTCTGTGCCTGAGAGGCAGGCTTGTGGCAGCCTGACCCTCACAGGCCAAGGCTGGCTAACAGGGCCTTTCTGCTGAAGCTGCACCGTGGTATTGAAGCAGTAGCTGTGCTTGCCACAAACTGCGGAGAGCCAGGATCTTGCTCCGTGACCCAGGGGCAGACAGAGCCAGATGTCCTGCTGGCTTCCTGCGCGGTCAGTCCCTCAGCTGTCCTCACCCCACCTTGAACCTCCTAAGGCAGGTGAACCGAGGAGACCGTCTTGCTTTCGGGCTGCCAGAGCCAGCCTGGTCATGGTCTGGCCACTCTTCACAGAGACTCGGTCGTCCCCTCCGGCCCATGGCCAGAAGCTGTGAGACAAGTCCAGTGCCAAGTCAGCCTTGCCTCCACACTGGTGGGGAGACATCCCGAACCCGTTCACGGTGCTGCAGGGCACAGCTCCTCGCCTGCGGGCCACCTTCACCCTCCAGTATCTGTTGCTCCTGTTATTCCCCTTCCAGGGACCAGACTTACTCAGCTGGAAAGCCACCTCTCTGCTGGCTTTGCACAAGCTTCCCCCTTGAGGTTGTAGAGCAGGTAGCAAGTGTGATCTTGTATGCTGGCGGCTGACGGGTGTGCCTGGGGAACAGGTCACCTGAGTCGAAGATCGTGAGCCTGCAGCAGTGCTGTGGTTACACATTGCACTGCTTTTGTCAGCTCAGCTGGTAGAGTCCTTTATCCAGACCCTCTTAAGCCCCCCTTTAGCAGCACAGCATTCAGTTTGAGCTAGGCATACACAGTATATTCGGATACACACGATATATTCGGATACTTCCCAGCATACATGTCCTAGCACACAGCCCTGCCTCTTGAGCAGATCTCTGCTAGTCCTTTTGTGCTGCTCAGGCCTGCTGTGTACACCGTCCTACACTGGTACTGCAGCTCTCCTGCTGCTGGAGAGGTGGATCTGCAATCCAGGGCTGCAGAGCCTCCCCAGGCTGGTGTCTGGGCATTGTGTTGTTTGGTTTGTGACAGCGCTGAGTGGCACTAGAGCAGGAGGAGAGGGATGCTGTGTGTGTGTGTGTACACGAGTACCACCTTGTCTGCCGTCCCACTACACCCTGTAGCCAGGCTGTGAGCAGACACGAGGGTGTTGCTAAGAGCTCTCTGCATCTGTTCAGGTGCTCCTGGGAGAAAGCAGCAGTCAGAGTTGGAGCTCTGGACCTGACAAATACAGCCGTCTGGACAGGGAGCTGCAATTAGCAAATTCACACTTCATTGAGGAGCAGCAAGCTCAACAACAGGTAAGGCAGCTGGCACCACGCAGGCTGAATGCCTTTGCTTGCCAAATGGGTGCCGGGGGATGAGGCACAGGCTGCAGGAGCCAAAAAAAGATGCAGTCCTTGGCTGGTCTAGATCCAGGAGCCTGATGGTGCCCCTCTTGGCTTGCAGCACCTACCTGCACACACATTTCCTGTACAGCACAGCTTCGGATGCATCTTGGAGCAGAGATTTTGATGCTTGAGTCTTCTGCTCTGTGCAGAAAGCAAACGAGATGCTCTGTAAGCTGTGGCACACAGAGCTTTAATTCTACGAGGATTGCTGAAATCCTTGAAAGAGCAGAGATGCTGCAAACAGAAGAGAGCCAGTTTCTCTTGCACAGCTTCTCCAGGTTAGAAAACTGAGCTGATGTTTGCTGTTGTTCGTGTGCGTCTCCATCAGGACGGGCTGGGAGCAGGAGCATGTGCCTGCTCCTTCTTCCTGCCTTTGTCAGCACGAGGCTGGTGAGGAAGGCAGCATGAGGGCTTTGAGAGAGCTTCCCTGGCTCCCGGCAGGTTCGCCCGGAGCATTGCCCGGGCAGCCCACCGAACACCAGCCTTGACACAGGTGGCTTCTCAGAGGCGGCAAACTGCTGGAGCTCCTGACCTGTGCCACCTCGCCGGCTTCCAAGCGAGTTGTACCTGGTGACTCTAAGCAAGATAAATAGTTTCAGAAATAGGTAACTAGGGTAAATCTAATCCTTAGTGTGACAGTGCCCTGGAAGTGACTTAGAACATCAGCAGACCTATTCCAGACCTATTCCTTTGGCACATTCAGAGCCAGCCTTGCTAATTTTAGCTGTAGAAGCTGCAACAACCTTTTACTCACGTTAACCCCTTGTTAGCTACAGCGTGTTCCAGGTTGTGTTTCCCAGGCATGGCACTGTCATGGCTCTGTGGTGCCTGCTGCAGGCAGGGGGGCTTCCAGAGGTTTTGCTGACCAGCCCCTTTGGCGTTAGAGTCACCTTAGCGGTGGGTGCAGCAGGGAAGGGAGGGACATGGATCTGCAGGGAATTTGGGAGACCGCAGCCAGCTGTGCTGCAGGGATGTTGTGCTGGGGAGGCTTTCCTGAGGCAGTCACTCCTCCAGTGTTTCTCAGGAACATGGTCCTCATTCCCAGCAGCTTAGGACTGTGTCCGGGCCCTGCAGCTGGCGTTGGCTGAGCAGCAAGTGTCCATCCACCCGATAGCCAGGCTGTGACCCAGCTCCAAGAGGCAGCAGACCTATAATTGCCCGTTTCTCTTCCTTTTGACCCCAGTTGATCGTGGAGCAGCAAGATGAGCAGTTGGAGCTGGTCTCTGGCAGCATTGGGGTGCTGAAGAACATGTCCCAGCGCATTGGTGGCGAGCTGGAGGAGCAGGCAGTGTAAGTGCTGAACACCCGGCGGGGTACGGGGCTGGCTGCAATGCAGCAGGGGGTCCTTGCACACACATCTCTGCCCCCATTAGGGCCTGGAATTTACCAGTCCCTCAGGCAGCCTCTCCTGGCCAGCCCTTGATTTTAGGCAGTGGAAAGTGTTTCTTACACTTTTCCAAGCCTGGCCCCAACCAGTCTTGTTTGTTAGCTGCCAGTTTGCCTTTCCTTCTCTCTCCTCCCTTTTAAACCCTCCCCCTAGGGCACACAGTTACGCCCCTTGGCTTCAGGGACCAGCAGTACCAAGCACACGGGAGGGAGGTGCTCTGCACTGGGGAGACTGGGTGCTTTTCCCTCTCCATGGGGATTTGTGCTGCCCCTGGATGACTGCTTGACCCGGGAGCTCTCAGCTCTGCCTCAGCGCTCTGAAACACACAGCACAGAGCTGCTAGTCATAGTCATAGTTAAAAATAACCCTCGCCCACACAAAGGGTTAAAGGGCAGCTCAAAGAGCCATTTGCATCCATCATTTACATACAAATTAGATTTCTTTTCCAGTTCTTGTCCTTTGCAAACAAGCACATAAAGTTTCCAGTTATGCAGGCTGACAGCTTCCAGAGAGGCTTGAAGGGTTCACACCTAAACCCCTCCTTGTTCAGCTGGCGGGAGCCTGGAGGGCTCTGTCCCCTGTGAAGTCATCTCTGACTGAGGGGAGGAACTTTACACCCATATCCTGTATCATGTCTCACGGCGTGAGAGTGTTCTGCTCTCACTGAAGCAGATCAGTGTGGTGTGTCCATTTCCAGACCATCACGTGCTTGCTAGGCAGTAGCAGGTAGCTGCTGCAATAGGAGTTTTTTGCAGCTCTTTTTTTTTCCCTGCTGAATGAAGGTTTAACAAGTGCCATGGAACTCCCAAGTGAAGGAAGCTGTCCTTTGAAACATTATTATAAAGTCCCGCTGGCTGGAGACAACTGGATTGATTCTGGATGTGCTTGTTTCTCTTCAAATAGGTTCTTGGCATTGACAAAGCACAGGAACGCTTTCAGATCCATTACAGTTGCTGTGTGAAGGCAGTAAAGGGGTAACGTCCACGCAGAGCTTAAAAAGCACCTCAAAAGCAATTGTGTATCTCATTCCTGCTTGATATGTGGCTGAAACAAGATCTTAGCTTCAACTACAAGCCTTAAACAAGAACAGAGATCCAGGTGCCAGCTTGGGCTTTAAATCTATCTAACCAGTCTCTGCCAATCAGATTGTAAATGAGACTTTTCAGGGGATGGAGACCCCCACTCCTTACCTCGCAGGGGTGCATAGTGCTCAGCCACGAGCACATGGGGGGCACCAATCCCTCAGGAGTCCCAGATGCCTTCCCACATTCCACCAAAGCAGAGCTGCTGCTCCAGCAGGTTTTTTTCCCACCTTGGGTGCTTTCAGGAGCTCACGTTGCGTTTCTCTGCCGAGGTGTGACCCCATCAGTGTTCTGATCATTCTGAGAAATCCCGCAGGGGCTTCTTGCTGATGAGCACCGTGCTTCTCTGTCCCCAGGATGCTGGATGACTTCTCCCATGAACTAGACAGCACTCAGTCACGGCTTGATAATGTCATGAAGAAGCTGGCCAAGGTGTCTCACATGACAAGCGGTAAGTCCTGGGAAGCGGGAGCCAGGCCCGGAAAGGGAGAGACAAGGGATCTTCGGGCTGGAATGCTCTCTGCTCCCACCCACCAACAGCCATCCCAGACCCCAGCAGAGGGGAGGGAGCAGCTCCCACTGCTCAAGAGAGGGGGAAGGCTTCCAAGCCCTGCAGCTGATCCTGCCCAGACACGGCTCTGCAGCCCGGCCTCTGCCTTTGTTTTATTTACAGATGCCTTTCTATTTATGCTGCTACTGCCGCGGTGGGAAAATCCCTTTCTAGCTGGTGGGAGGGGAAGCTCTGCAGCAGTTTTCCGGGCTGCCTGTGGAACAAAAGCCTTCAAGGTGCCATAAAACACTCGCCACCATGCGTGGCTTCCCCCATGCCAAAAGCTTGCATGTGGCGAGCTGCTTCCCAAATCCCAGCTTTCCTCAGGCTGCCAGCGCCTGCCAGCCAGCGGAGTTGTTGTCGGGGTCAGTTCCATCTCTCAGCTGGCGGAGGGAAGAGGCGATTCCCGTGCTGGGGTGTGAGGCTGAACCCATGAGAAATGCCCTTACAAGGCTGTGCCTGCAGCCGCTGGGCTGGCGGGGCAGAGCAGACAGGAAGCCCAGCGTGCCTGCCGGGAAGTCCCCGCCGCCAGCTCGCCGCTGCCAGCGCTGGCGGGGCGCCCGGCCGGCGCCTCCTCCCTTACCCTGCCCCCGTGGGTGCTCAGGCAGCTGGGGAGGCAGCAGCGAGCTAGAAGGAGAAGCATCCCTGCTCTGCAGGGCTAGTCTGGTCGGGGGATTTGTGAGGTTGTGGAGATACGGCCCTGGAGAGACCATTTGGAGCGCTGACTGCAGTTTGGGTCAGCAGCAGCCCGGTGGCAGCACGACCGCTGGCAAACTTGGCGTATCTCCCCTTTCCTCTGGGAGAAGCATTTGGATCATTGCAGAGTGCTTCTGAGACTCAGACCCCTCTAATTTCTCTAGCAAACGGGTTACTCCAGGAATGAGCAGCAACACACAGCAGCTCTCTGCTTGTTCCTCCCCATGGCTTTTGGACCAGTTTCACAGAATCCTAGGGGTTGGAAGGGACCTCAAAAGATCATCCAGTCCAACCCCCCTGCCAGAGCAGGGTCACCTAGAGTTTGTCCAATCTCTTTGAACTTGGCTGGGAAGAAGTCTCAAAATTTCTGCAGCTGTCCCCAAAAACAGACGTGTCCTAGAGGAGAGAGGCTGTCACCCTGTGAGCTGCAGAGCAGCGTGCTGCTGAAGGAGCTGCTGCTTTGGCTTTTTATGGCTTCTTTAAGCTTAAATCGGGTTCCTTGCAGTACAGCAAAGGAAAGCTGTCCCCCCGTTTTCCTTCCGTGTTAAAGCAGGAAGACTGATGCTTCCTTTTCCTTCCAGATCGGCGGCAATGGTGTGCAATTATCATCCTCTTCGTCATCTTGCTGGTGGTGCTCATCCTGTTTTTCGTCCTGTGATGGACTGAGCTTCCTCAGATGCCCCCTCCCCCCCCCTCGCCCCTGTAACACGGGGAAATGAAACTCTCACCGTTTCCGTCCGCCCACAGAGATCCCCGGCAAGGAAACCCACGCTCAGCTCTCACCATTCTCCTCTGAGGACCGTGGCTCCCCTCTGCCGGTGTCTCACCTGGCCCTGGGGAAGGGGGGGGGGAGGACTGGAGCTGCCTCCTCCCCCAGTGCGGTGCCGCTTGGTCCTGCCCTGCAGGTCTGGACCTCAGCAGCTGGAGGGGGACTTGACCCCCGCGCTCCCCCCTCCCCGTGCAGGTAGGAACCGGTTGCCACGGTCCCGAGCCGCCTGCGGTTGGATGCGGACACAGAGCAGTGAGCCCTGGGGAGGACGGGCCGAGGGGGGAGGAATGAATTCATTCATTCATTCATTCATTCATTCATTCATTCATTCACCCAGCATTGTAGCACATCGCCAGCCAAAAGCATTACCGGGAGGAGCGGTGGTGTGGAACCCCACACGGCCACGGTGCCAGAGGGGAGCCCCGCTGCCTCCCTCCGTGCTGCCGACCTACTGGGGTGAGTCCCAGCAGAGCGTTCCCTTCCACTGGCCCTTGGTGTCGGGTCCTGCCATCGACTGCCCGAGCACCACCAGAAACCCCAGAGCTTTAAACTTGGGTTGTTGCTGCACGCTGAAAGCTGGCGAGCGACCCTCAGCTGGGCAGTGAGCTTCTGAAAGCTTTCAAAATTGCCTCCTTTGTTACACACGCCTCTAGAGCTCATTGACTGATGCTTTCCTTGCCCTTGTATAACGGGGTAACTGCTTCTGTTTAACAGCTGCTTCCCTTCGGCAAGTGATTTGTCAGGTCTGAAATAACTTATTTTTTTTAAGGAAAAGAAAAAAAACTTTAAAGCTTTTTTTGATGACCGTTCCGGCCGCGTTCTCTCTGCGGGTGCACGACATGTGAGCAGAGGGATGGGGCTCAATTGTGTATTTTAAGTGCATATGAACTTGTAAATAGGATGTCTTAATCTTTCCCAAGCGCTGTGTTTTTGGACACCTCCATTGTAAGCAACCAAAAGGCGGGAGACTCAAAGCTGGGTCCCGTTTCTGTGTTCCTTCCCAGTCCGTTTGTTACCTTGGAGTTGCTGTCACTGGAGTTGTCTCCCTCATGCAGTGAATTAGGAGTTAGCCGGGGGGTCAATCCCGAAGCGTGGTGAAGGAAGCTCACCCTGGCAGTGTCACTGGGGAGGAATGTGGACGGGGGAGGAGCACTGCAGGGTATGGGGTGACTCTTCCAGAAAGCAGAAACCATTTACTAAAGGTCTGCTGCCATGCTTAAGCTGCAAACACCAAAATCCTCCAACTGGGCTCGGTTGCGCCGCCCATCTGGGTCTCAGATGGGGCTGGGGGAGGAAGGTAGTTGGTGCTGATGCTCAGACTTCTGCTGAAATTGCAAATCGCCCCCGAAGATCCTCCTCCCGGCGCAGGAAGCTCCCTGCTGGATGGCTGTACCTCCAGGATGTGTAGCCTGGACTGAGCGCTCCTCCCCACTGGGTTTGTGACTCCCTTTGAGCGACTGCGTGGCCCCTGCACCCAGGCACTGAATGGGGGGTGAGACCATGGGGTGGGAGGGGGGTCCTCTCCTCCATTAACACACACGTGCCCTCAGCACCAGCCTGCACTAACGACATTTCAGTGGTTGCTCTTCATCCTCGCAGAGCACCCCCTTTCTTTTGGTTACACCACACGACATGGGCGGTGTTTCCTGCCTGTCACAGTGTCCAGGTGGCCCTGTGGGCTCGGTACGTCCCCGTGAGTCGCTGGGGAGCAGGGTTTGCACACCCTGAGCCCTGCGGTATCTCTGGTCGTTCATCCTCCAGGAACAAGTCCTGGCACTCCACGCGGGACTGCTTCTTCGTGCTGCTGTAGGGTGGCCCAGCTGCCAGCATTGCTGCAAGCCACCAAACCATCTTTGGTCCCTTTTCCACGGATGTTTGCTCTTCCTGGTGTTGGTGGTGCCCTGGCCTTCAACACTAAATTTGAACACGCGGCCGGCGTGGCGTGGCAGAGATCACTGGTCCTTCTCGCGGTGACCCTGGTGGGGTGGGAGGGCTCCGCTGGCACCGGGTGATGGGGAAGGCTCCCACCAGCATCCGCAGGGCATCACCTTCCCAGCTCGTCAGGCACAAGCAGCAGCTGCGGTTCCTGGGGTCCCCTCTGCGCTGCGGGCAGCTGCAGCCCAGATGTGGGGAGGCCGGAGGGACAGCTGGTAGGAGAGAGCTGTATTCCCCATGGGGCAAAGCACCTCCTCTGCTCACCAGCCTCGCTGCCTGCCGGGGGCCTTGTCCCTGTGCAGCTGCCCTGCTGTAAGTTGTCCCTTCCACTGTGAGTTGTCCCCTCCACCTTCTGTGGCTGGGACAAAGGAACTGCCAGCCCCACAGCAGGAGCGCAGGCCCTTCTGGCACTGGTGATGGGTGCATGCAGGTGCTTCCCTGCCTGCCCTGGGGCTGTGCACCAGGCCACCCCACACCAGGATGTGTCCCCAGCACCCTGGACCAGCCACCTACAGTGGTTACACCGGCCCCAGGGGGTCTCAACCCCCCTGAAGGCATCTGCACGCTCCCCAGACCCGTCCCTGATGCCCACATCCACCAGCAGCTCCACAACCCTGGGGCATGTCCCATCCCCCTGGCCAAGTGTCACCTCCCAGCACCTCCATGTCATCCACAAGCTAAGGGCACTGTGTTTTGTTATTACATATATATATATTTTCTTTTGCAGTTTGAAATAATTTAGCAGGAACCCACCAGCCTGTGGGTGCAGGTTTCCAGCACTGGCAGGGAGCCCCACATCTCCTGGGGATGCAGAGAAAAGGTGTCCCCACACTGGCCACCCCAGTGCCCAGCAGGACAGACCCCCCCCACCTTTGGTGCAGTGGCAGGGCTGGGCTGTCCACTGTCCCCACACTTGGGGCAGCACCTGGAGATGCTGGACACTGCTGGGGAGGGGGTGGTCCATGGTCCCGCTCTGCCTTCCAAGGGTCCGTGAAACTTCCCGCAGCAGGGAGCCAGGAATGCACTGGAGCGGGGCAGGTCCTGGTGCTGCAGGGTGGCTTGGTCCACGCTGTGCTGTCCTGCAGCATCTGGGGACGTTGGTGAGACATTGTCCTCCTCCTGTTGGGCTTCCCAGGAGCCGCGCCAGGGCTACCGGGGCGCGGGGCGGTGCCGGAGCACGCGGAGGGACAGGGTGTCCGCCCGCAGCAGCAGCTCACGGATGCGGGGCAGCCCCAGCCCCGAGACGGCCGCCCCGTTGACCTGCAGGATCTCATCCCCCACGCCCAGGAGCCCCGCGTACAGCTTGGCTGTACCAGCATCCGCCATCTCCTGCACGTAGACACCTGTGGAGAGGGACAGGGACCATGGGGTGAGCCCCTACCCCACACCCCATGGCCGGGGCCACACGCTGGGCCCATGCACAGCAATTAACTTCACTCTACACGGTCCTCGGGACAGGCTGTGTCCTGTGCCAGAAGCTGATGGATACACGGGACTATGCATGGCCAAAGCCACCCGTGGCAGCATCCTCCCCTCCACCGCCACCCCTTTGGGGCTCAGTGGGAGCAGAGCAGCCCCCTCCACATGCCCCCAGGTTCACTCCCAGGGATGGAGCCCCCGTGGAGGGGCTGTGCTGTTCCTCCTCTGAGGTTCCTGTGACACTCTGGGATGTGCCCACCATACCTGTGTCTGGCCGGCCATGCCCGGAGGTGACACGGAACCCAAAGGCGCCGTGGGGGGGCCGCTGGAGCTCCAGCTGGCTGGTGCCATCGGGGAAGACCTCCACCACACGCCCCACGGCACGCAGCCGGCCCGGCGCCCCGATGTCCTCCACGCTCAGCGAGCGCCGCGGCCCCGAGCCCCCCTTCCTGCAGGGAGAGGGGAGATGGGGTGAGCAGGGACCGAGCGGTGGGGTCCCCAGCTGCACCAGTACCCCAAAACAGCCACCCTGGGCACGGCGGGGACGTGCCAGGCCCTGTCCTACCTGTCGGCCGCGGGCTGGGGCAGGAGGTAGGCGGTGGCACGGGGGACCTTGCCCAGGAGGGGGTGCAGGCTCTGGATGGAGGCAGCTTTTTGGGGCTGGCAGAAGGGTGACACCTGGGGAAGAGCACGTGGGGGGGCTGTGAGCACCGTGCAGCACCGCAGCCCTTCACCAGCCAATGCACCCCACCCCTCGACCCCCCAAACCATTGCTGAGGAGGGACATGCTGACATCTCCCACTCCATGCCAGGACACCCACCCGAGGGCTTCTGGGGGAGGCACTACGCTGTGACACACAGGCCATGACCCAGAACCAGATTACCCCATCTCCCCATCCCAGATCTGCTCCTCCCCACTCCCCCCACCCCTCCTTCCTCTTCTCACTCCCCATTTGGCTCCAGGCTTTTCAAACCAG
>VZRW01011292.1:1024-115541 GCA_013398125.1 Aegotheles bennettii | reverse complement strand
CCCCACAGCACCCTCAATCTCCTCAGCACCCGCCTTGGCACCTCCTGCCAACCCCCTGCCAACCCCCCAGCAAACCCTCCTGCCAACCCCCCAGCAAACACGGTGATGCCCATGCCTAGGGGGCAAATGTGGTGCCCGTGGGGTGTGCAGCCTCATGGGGAAGGGGACCGGGACGTGGCACAGCACAAGGCCACCAACCTGGAGAACTGACACTGCACCAGCATCGCTCTGGACTGGGGGAACAGGGCAGCAGCTCCCCAAGGCAGGCGGGCAGTGGCTGAGCTGGGGCACGGGTGCCTGCTGGTGCTGTTTTGGGTGTCCCAGGGCACCCAGCAAGATATTCCAGAGGGAAGGAGCACTTTGTGAGCCCAGCCAGGGGCCCAAACCCCCCAGAGCAGACATCCCACACGGCTGCCACTCGCTGAAGGTGCCAGCAGACAGACACCCCACCGTGGCCCCCAGGGTCACACGTGTCACCCTTGTCACCCGTCCTGCACCAGCCTCGTGGTCCCAGGGGCACCCGGGTGCTGCTGCCCCCCTGCACCCCACCGGGAGCATCCCGTCCCTGCCAGCACCCCCCGAGCAGCCTCCCCGGGGCACCCACACCAGGCCCATTGCCCCCCCAGGTCACTGCAGCCCCCGGCGGGACGGGACCACGGGCAGGAGGCGAGGGCTGTCCTTACCCCCGGAGCAGCATCGGGAGAGGGCTGGGAAGACGGAGAAGAAAGCGGAAGAAGGGAAGGAAGCAGAGGAGGGGAAAAAAATAAAAAAAAAAAGGGACAAGCCAGCAAAATCCAGCCCCTTCAGCCGAGCCTGAGCTCAGCTGCTTGGCTGGGCTGCAGGGCCGTGGCCAGCCCTGCCTCCTGCCTGGGCCTCCTCCTCCTCCTCCTCCTCCTCCTCCACACACCCCTGGCTGGGTCACCCGGCCAAATCCTGCCCCGCAGCGCTGGCGAGCAGCCCCCCCAAGGGCACAGCACGGGGTTGGCGGGACCCCAGCACCCCGGGACAGGACGGAGGGCGGTCGGGCGGTCTGAGCCAGCCCCAAGAATGTCCTTTGTCTGGGCAGCGAGGGCAGCCCAGCTCACCCAGTGCCCCAGGGGTCTGCCCTGCACCTGAGGTTTCGGGAGGCTGGGGAAGGATGGGGAGGGTGGGGGTGATGTCTCTAACAGTCCCCAGCCAGGCAGAGAAGCCCCCTGGCTTTTGGCACCCTCCCGTGACCACCACACATTGGCAGATTTTGCTGAATCTTCCCACTTTCTCAGAGGCCAAATCCTGTCTGGAGCTGCGGCAAGCCAGGGCCAACCAAGCAGCTCCGGGCAGGAGGACAGTGGGAGCCCAGCTCAGGGCACTGGCATAGCAACACCCCTAAACCCAGCGTGCAGCTCACGCCCCACATCCCCTAATCCTCCTCCCCCTGAGACCCCACAGCCCCTCAAGCAGGATGGGGGTCCCGGGTGGTCACTGCTTACCTGGAGGTGCCGTGGCTGCCGTCCCTGGGGGCCGGAGGGTGCTGTGGGGGCCATGGGCATCCCAGCCCCGCCCCAGCCACCGCTTTAAGCCTCAGCTTTTGATATTCGTGATTGGTTTCATAATCCCGATCAAAAGGAAATCACCAGGATTATGAAATTGTTTTAATCCTCCCGGCTCCGGCCACACTGGCCCCCGCCAGCACGAGCAGCAAGAAATCACTTTCATCTTCTTAAATTGTCCCCCACCGCCCCAGCGACCCCACATCTTCCCCCAGGTTGGGGAGCAGGAGCCCAGGGCAGAGCAAGCCCAGCTCCACAGCCCAGCCCCAGGGTCCGACCTCCCCTGGGATGCCAGGGCCCCTCCTTACCTCTGTGCCATCCTGGAGAGGGATCCCAGCTCCTCTGCCCGCGCTGGGAGATGTTGTCCCCATCCGGCTGGGGACAAACTGCCCGGTGAGGAGCCCAGGCAAGGGCAGCCAGGCCAGGAGGTGCAGGCAGGGAGCTGCGGGCAGCCAGCACCGGGGATTAAACCCCCGGGAAGCGGCTGGCGTGAGCAGCAACAGGCTTAGAGTGATGTCAAGGCACTGGGCTCTCTTCTGGAGGAAGATTGATTGCAAGGGACGATGAAGAGATTTAAGAGATCAAAATGAAAGCACAGACCCCAGACAACCCAGGGCTGGGTCGCTCAGCCTCTGGTCACCCACTGGGCAAGCAGGACAACACCTTGGAGGACAACACAAGCTGACGAGAGGCAACCAAAGGCTCCCAGAGGGACCAAGAAGAGTCTTCTGCTGGTACAGCACGGTCTGGGCAGAAGGTTTCCTCCAGCATCACCCCCTGGCGCTTTGGGTTTGAGCCCTGGGCACCTTCCCATGAATCCCAGGTGGGTTGGGAAACCCTCCTGCCCATCTCCTTCCTCTGAGCACCTCCATCTCCTCCTGGAACACAGGTGTCCCCCACCTCCAGCCACCAGTGACAGCCCACAGCTCCCAAGGGTGCAAAAGCAGCGTCCTTGGGCAGACAGGTGGAAGCAAACACTTTGTGGATGGATGCAGCGCCAGGGGTGGGACGTGGGAAGAAAGACACACAGAGCGGGGACAAAAGAGCCATCAGATCATTGGAAAACAAAGAGCTTGTAATAATGAAAAAAGGACAGATTTTGTAACCAATCACTTTTTCCTTTGAAAAACACAATCACAGTAACTTTGCTTTATACAACCACCTAGGAACTATGAAACAGTATCACATTGTGCATTATTATTTCTTTTTTTTTGTTTTTTTTGTTGTTGTTTTTTTTTTTTAAACCTACTCATCAAGAAGGGTATTCCACACTTCAAAAATTATATCCATTTGGGGAGGGAAGAGGAGACAGCTAATAGCGCAGTCACAGATACATCATGAGTCCAAGCAAGCGGCAATTCTTTGTCCTCACCTTTTCCACTTAGCCGAAAAAGAAGAGTGGAGAAGGGGATAGCAAAAGAGAAAGGAGGAGGAAAGAAAGAAAGCACCCACAGAGTTCTAATCACACTCCATAATTACTTTTGACATCTACAGGGCTTCATAGAAAGATCATTTAGACCAACACAGCGGGGAGGGGAGAGGAAGGCGGCAGTGGGACCGGGGGGAACTGCGGCATTTCCACCCCGGGGCCCCTTCCAAGCATCGATCCTTCACCAGGACCTATGGGACAGGGAGGTCACCACAAGTTCTACCAGGCTGCCCAATTTCTCCTCCGGAGCAAAGAGTTTGCAATTTGGTTTCTAAAGCTTGAGGGACTGTCAGGCTGTGGGGTGTCACCCTGGCAGGGTGGGTGCCTCTCGCCCACCATCACACGGCTGCACCAGGGCAGCCTCCAACTCCCACCAGGAACGGGGCTGGGGCATCAGCATCTGGGTACACCCAACATCACCAGCCCTTTCCTCTCCTCCCCCTGCGAAACCTGCATTTCTCTTGCAGCCAGGGTGCTGCAGCAGGGACAAAACCCCCTGAGGAACACCAACACATCACCTTAACCCCGTGGTGGTGGCAGGTTGACAGCATTTGAGGTGGCATCATGTAAGGGAGGCAAGGTCTGGCGAGGTCACAGCCACCGAGCCTGACCGTGGCTGCTCCAGAGTTACCCAAGGGATTTTCCACTCTTCCCCCAGGAGCCCCAGTCCCTCTTTTCCAAGGAGACAAAACAATCCAATTGCTTTCTGAAATAAAAAGGTAAATTAAAAGAAAATATATGCTTAAGGCAAAAGATCATCTTCCCCCTGCAAGTGCAAACAGAACAGCGGAGGAGAGGAGGGAGGACACGGGGCCAGAGATGGCTTTTGTGTTCCCAACGGGAGCCAAGCCATGCCCCAGAGCACATCCCAGCACGGCAGCCCGATGTCGGGGCCACACACCCCCCGAAAGCCCTGGGTGCACACCAAGCCACGGCCAGCAGCACACAGCAGCACCCTCACAAGACAAGGTCGAATCCATTCAGCAAAGCCAACCCCCTCCTTGGAAGATCCGCAGCGAAATCCCCAGGGATTGTCACCTCCTGAACAAGGACCGTGCTCTCCCTCCCTGCCTCCCACGGCTGCGGCGGCCGAGGAGGCAGCACCAGGAGGTACCAGAGAAGGAAGAGCAGCAGGACTCAACTCTGCTCCACAAGGGACTTCCAGGCCCCCCAGGATTTTGACACCGAAGGCTGTTGGTGACTGTACCCACTGCACCCGGCAAATTATTGGCTTCAGGAAAACAGCAAAGACATCAACAGAACAAGGAGGGCTTGGAGCAGGGCAGGGAAAGGCATGGGATGAGCAACAGCTGACTTTGGGAATGTGCCTGGACTTGAGAGGTAGGAGCTTATTTGATACATATAGGCCACAGCCACAGCCCTGCACGTGCATTTCTTTCAGGACATGGTGGGACAGCATCGCTTCCCATTGATGGAGCAGCTCCCACTTGTTGAGTCCAGAAAGCTCAAACCTGCCCCGCTGTCCCTTCAGGAGTGCACACCCCCAGCACACAGCACTGCCCTCCCCAGGCACGGGGACTTGGCGGTTCTGGTGACACGTCACCAAAGCCACACAGGGGGCTTTTTGGCAACCCAAAAAATCCCTGGAAGAACAAGAAGGATGGAAAGCAGCAGGGAATCAGCACAGAGAAGCCAGTTCAGAAGGAATCTCCAAAATCCATCACACTGGGGCATCTCGAAAGGCCATGAAGATGACCACAGAGCTGGAGCACCTCTTACGAAGACAGGCTGAGAGAGTTGGGGTTGTTCAGCCTGGAGAATGCTCCAGGGAGACCTTAGAGCACCTTCCAGTGCCTGAAGGGGCTCCAGGAAAGCTGGAGAGAGACTTTTGACAAGGGCAGGGAGTGATGGGACGAGGGGGAACGGGTTCCAACTGCCAGAGGGGAGATGGAGATGGGATGGGAGGGAGAAATTCTTTGGTGTGAGGGGGGTGAGAGCCTGGCCCAGGGTGCTCAGAGAAGCTGTGGCTGCCCCTCCCTGGCAGTGTTCAAGGCCAGGTTGGATGGGGCTTGGAGCACCCTGGTCTGGTGGGAGATGTCCCTGCCCATGGCAGGGGGTGGCACTGGATGAGCTTTGAGGTCCCTTCCAACACAATCCCATTCTGGGATTCTATCTCCTCCCCTTAGAGGGGACCATCTGCAAGGGCTTCAGCCAGACAAAAGCAGTTTCCACGCTGTCCCCAAAGCCACACTCAAAATCGCAAGAAGAGGGAGAGCTCAACACTCAAACCCCAGCGCTGCTTCATGGCAGCCAGAGCCCAGCCCTGTCTCAGCTTCCACTTTCCATCCAGCTACACCCCAAAAACTAAAGCCCTGGATCAAAAAATCCTCAGCTCCTTTCAACTCTGCTCTCCAAACTCTGGACTGACTCCCTACTGTCCTCCCCTCCAGGAGGGTTTCCGAGCACCCGCCAGCAAAGCCCTCTCATGAAACGAAGCCACCACGGGACTGTCCCTGCTCACAAGGAGCCATGGGGTTATTTTCTCTCACCATCTGCTCGGCTTCATTAGGTCTCCCTTTATTGGCCAGATGTTCTCACAGACCCGGAGCCAGCCCGGCTTTAGCACTCGCTCTCGGCAGGAATCTGCACTCCTGGTTTCTCAGAAATCTCTGGGAGGGAGGAAGGGAAGGAAGAGGCTGAGGCAGCTCTGGGGAGCTGGGGGCCTTTAAAAGCTGTGCCTCCAGGGATTCGGGCTCCTTCCCTACGAGAGAGCATCCTCGCTGCCAAAAGGACAGTGTTTTATTTTTGGAGATAACGTTTGCCACCTCCCTTTTTTTATTCCTCCTGCCAGCAAAGACAGAGAAAAAGGGAAGGGAAAGAGCAGAGCAGGGAGCAGAGCGGACAGACAGACTGAATTCTTGCTTCTCATAAGGATTTGGGCAAAGTAGAGAGTAAGGATTTAGTTACTCACAACATGTCCATCCCCACCAGGCTGAGAAGCAGGCGGCCGGGCGGTGCAGCAGCAGCACCCCCCCAAGCAGCGTGCTCCCAGGGGACTGACATCACTCCAAAGTGTCCCTCTGTATTTTTCCTTCCCTCTGAAAGCAAGAATTACCATTCCTTTTATAAAGAACCACGCGCTTAAGTAACAGCACTGGTTTATTTTGGACTGCCCCCCGGTGTGGCTGCCCTCCTCTAAACCACCCCTATGTTGGCTTCACATGTCTCCCACCATTCTCGCTAGAAACACCTACACAAGGTTTGGACACTGCAACCACCACCACAGTGCAGAGACTGAAGTATTTTAAGGGGCTTTATATCTCAGACTCCACTTCCATACGAGCAGGAACCCTCTGTTTAAGTACAAACAACAGACCTAGGGGAGCCAAACACAGGACAACAGGCTCCTGGGCACCAAGGATGACCACCACAAGCCCTGCCAGTGCAGCCGCCCTCCTGCTGGAGCAGACCAAAGTGGTAGGAGATGCAAGGAGAAGCACCACAACCATCACACCAGCTGCTCCACCATGCACAGGCATCTCCTGGCAGGTCTGTCCCAGTTCCTTTGTAAGTTGAGAACACGTTGCAGAAGTGTAGGTAGTTACAGGTTTGCAGCATTGCCTGGCACAAGTTCACCACCACCGAATGTCAATCTACTTGAAATTAAATGAAAAGAATCAAGTTTCCTCCTTCATTTCCTCTGGGCAAGAGACACAGCAGGCAAGCTGGGGAAAACACAACATACTGCTGGTGCTACGAGCTAATGAAAGAAATAACCACCGGCCAGCAGCTGAGCAGGGATTCCTGCCATTTCATCCCCCAAACCAGAGGCAAGGCAGCAGACATCAGTGCAAGGATCCTACTCCAAGAGTCACCCTTCCCTTGCAGTCCCAGCTGGCCACCAAGGCTGACCACCAGCCAGGCAGAGGGGAGGGAGGGCAGCAGCCCCAGGGACTTTGGCCATGCCAGCCCGACCCAGCGGCAGCAGCCCCAGCTGCAGGAAGGCCAGTGGGACTCTGCAGGCCTCCACCTTTCCTTTCCTATGGAAGGAGAGGCCGAGACCACTGAGTCAGCACCGTTCTTCCAACGGAATTTGCTTGGCAACACAGCTGCCCTTCACCCAAGCCTGCACATCCCAAACTGGGTTAGTGAGACAAGGCAAGGGGCATGGGAACAGCTGTGCCGGCATAGCGCCCGGCAGAGGCTTCTTCCCAACCCAGAAGCCACGAAGAGACTTGTTTTCCATTTCCCTTCCCCATCAGGTGGGCACAACACAATCCTTTTCACGTTCTCTTAACACACCACGGCTTCTCAACGTCCCCCTGCCCACAGGAGCCATCACCTCCTCGCCTCATCCCACCTCTGCAGAACACTCTCCCTGCTCGGTGTGGGAATGCCCTCACGCCATCTAGGGATTCTTAAGGCTTTGAAAAATACTTTTGGATCTGGAGAAGGAAGTTCTGAAGCCTTTTGTTCGCCTAGCTCTCACGCTGCTGGTAGGACTCAACTCTCCTTTCAAAAGGGCCTTAGGATCATCTACACTACTGTCACACAGCCACGTGGGAAGCTGGCGTTGAACCGGCACGAAAGACATGCCCAGAAGCAGCAGCAGCAACTAAAAAAAGAAATAAATCAGAAAGAGAAACTTTGGTTTAAAATAAAATCAAAAAGAAAGAGAGAGAGAGAAGGTAAACACAGGTGCAAGTTGTCTCACGAGAGGGGTATCTGCAGGGCATCACCCCACGACCCTGGAGATCTAGATCCACATTCCCAGCTTTGTTTTGTTTTACTGTTACAACCTTCATCGCACAAGACTCAAAATCACTCTCATATGGTTGTTAAGTTTCATAAATAATGTGAAAACTCTACGCAACAGATACATCACATTTCCAAAAAATTATAAGAAAAGTTACATCAAATTAAAAAGTAGCTTCATGAATGAAGATACTGCTCTAAGTGCACTTTCCCTGCAAGTGCAGCCAGTGCCTCAGCGCTGGATATGAAGAAAAAAAAACCCAAACCAAACAAAACAAAAATTAGATTTAAAAACTTAAGTCCGGTTTCAACCAGTCAAAACCGGGCCAAGCAGAAACCGAGTGTGCTCTCGGCACTGTCCCATGAGGGAGTCCCTATGATGCTTCATGATCCAGACAGGTTTGTATGTCCTTGTTGAGACTGTAAACAATCCTCCTTTCCTGAACTGTCCTCTTTATTGGCAAAACAAAGTAAAATATTTTATTGTTTTTTTGTTTTTTGTTTTTTTTTTTTTCTTTTAAAATAGAACATTAAAATTAACCCAGAAGAAAAGAAACGAAACACAGTGAGCTTGTTGGAGTCCGTAGGATCTGGTCTGGAAGAGCTCGGAAAACATGTTCAGTGTTTTCTCCTGTTTTCAGCTGGAACTGTACCAGAGATTGGGTTACTTGGGGAAGAGGGGAACAGAACGAGAAAACAAAGGATGTGGAATAAGAGACCGTGGCCATCTCATGTGTTCGCTTCACTCGCTAGGTCCTCTATTAAAACCTTAGTGTCACAAGCCTTGGACCTGGAAAAAAACAAACAGAAGACACTCACTGGGGAGAAGGAATTCCCATCGCTCCACGCAGACAATGAAAACACAGCGAGGAATTGTTTTCCTCCGCTGGAATTGTTTCTTTTCCCACTCTCACTGGGAATAGTGGAGCGTCATAAATCCGCTCCAGCTGTGCCTCAGCATCCTTCTCCTGAGGCTCTGGCCACTCCACACCACACCAGGCACCCCCTGAGCATGGACCCCGCTCCCTGCCAGGCTGTGCCAGTGAATGGTTGGGGATGGGTGCGGTGCATTCCCCACACAAAGCTCCACAGAACCTCGGCAGAAACCTCAGCCTGGCGCTGGGCTGCACAGAGGTACAGCAGCTCTTCTGGAATCCATCAGACACGTCTGTTTGCTGCGTGTCTGAGGGGCAAATGGAGGTGGGTGTAGGGAATTCGACCAGGCTTTGGCCAACATCCCCTCTACACAAAGTTTTTTTGGTGTCTGGAGGCCACATGAAGACTGTTTGTAATAGTTGCAGCTGTGTACTCAGAGCCAACATGGACATGAGACAAGCATGGCCCAAGGGTGCAGCTCAGGCCAGAGCACACCCTTTGCGTGACAGCCACAGGCTCCTTTTCCCCCCCCATCCACCCCTCCCCAGCACTGATGCAAGAGGGGGATGTGCTGCAGGGATTGCACAACGCTCCTGGCACACTCTGCTTCCCAGCAGAACCCCAGTGTGCCTCCTGGCAAAGGGCAGCTGGGGCAGAAGTGATGCTCAGAGGACCAGCATGGCAGGAAAGATGCATGGTCAACAGGGTCAGGGGCTGAGGGGCAAGGTGGGGAAGCACCCAGGCTATAAAGAGGAGGAGTGAAAAGAAAAATTACGTGGGTTTAGATCTGGGAGAGGAAGGGGTCTGAGATCTCACGTGGGAAATCTTAACCAAACAATAAGTAAAATCTTGGAGTACTCTGAGGCCTGGTTGATGGGAACCCTCTCTTCCAGGGTTTGATTTACAACCCCTGGCAACTCCCATGGGCTGTTTTTTGCAGGAGGGGTGTTTTGGAAACAGAACTCCCTTTTTCCAGTGGTTTACCAGAATCCCAAGATGATGTAAAGGATGGATCAACCCTCCAGCAGGGAAATATTCATTTACTAATTGGACCTGTCCTCCCTTGGAATGACTATTTCAGCTGAGCTCTTCGCATGATTACCCAGTCCATAAATAGCCACCAAGGATTTACAGCAGCTCTAACACACAATTTGGTTTGTTGTGCCAGAGGAGAGGCAAAACCTACTGTGAAGCAAGACGAGGTCTGCGCAAGGACACGCTCTGGCTGCGCTTCCACTGTTTGTTCTTGCGGCGGTTTCGTACACCATCTTCCTGGTCCATCATCTGATCCAAGAGCGTCAGGTCATCGGCGTTGAGCGGTGCCACGGAGATGTCCCTCACAGCACGGAACTCACCACAGTTGTTCAGGTGCTCATTTTCCAGACGGAAGAAGTTCCACACAAACCGCCTGGGTGGAGAAGAAGTGAAAGTTACCAATTTAGTTCCACTTTTACAGCTGTTGCCCATGTTTGGCAAAGCACTAGTAGATGCAGCTGGATACCACTGACTGTTTTCACTGCTCAAAGCACCTCTGGAACATGGAGAAACAGTCAATGACTCCCAGCAGTGCCCACTACAGCATCTTCCCAGTTCTCTGGAGAAGAACAGATCTGTTGGGCTCATTCATTATCCTAATGATGACAGCCCTAGTCTGGAAATCATGAAGGCAGCAGGTATTGCAAGAACAAGCCAACCTCCACCATGTCCATGATGAGGTTCAGTAACCACCACCATGTACGTGAGTGACGTTCAGCTTCAAGGACTTTTCCTCATCTCAAGATGCTGTGGAGGTGGGTCTTCAGCTAGAGTGTGCAAAGAGCCATGAAACCTTGCAGGATGCAAACCGACGATGCAGAATACAAATGAGTGTTTGGACAGGCAGCAGAGATTTGAGAATACTTGTAAAAGTGAGAATCAAGTGAAATTTCACCCAGAAATTGCAATGAGGAAATTGTAAGGAGAAACTTAGTAAAAACAAGACCCTCAAGATTAGGCTTAGGTTGAGAAGAAACTGCAAGCACAGCATGAAGGACCCAGCCCCACATCGCTGCGGAGCTTTTTTCACTCAGCACCCTGTTCAGATTAAATGTGCCTGTTAAGATCCAGTCTCCCATTTCAAGGACTGGTACATTCCATATCCAAGCAGCAAGGCACATCCTAGCATGCTGATGTTCTACAAGTAACAGAAATGTAAAAGAGAAATTAACTGTTTGGTCAAGCAGCCTTACCGGAACACCTCGAGTGGGGCAAATACAGTAGAAATGATGTCCCCAGCGTAGGGAAAGATTTGCATGGAAGTGAGGGAGATCTGGATGGTCCACGCAAAACGCAGGATCACATCTTCTACAATGGCACAGTAGTAGTACGCCTGAGGAACAGGACAGAGAAACAGGACAGCTCACCATACATGCTCTGCACAAAGACAGACTCCTTCGAGAAGATACAGAATTTGCTGCCCAACTGCTAGAAAAGTGAAATAATCCCTTTGAAAATCCCAGCCCATAGCATTCAGGAAGCACCAGTGGCCAAGTGCGACATGCTCTAAACTCAGTAAGTTTTGTTACAATATTAAAAGCCCTCTCTGATGTAAGAGCAGGCTGGATACGCACTTTCTGTGGGTAGACAATTCCTTCTCGAAGAAAGGTGTTTTCACCAGCGTTCTTGTCAAAGAGACCCCAGTCCATCTTCAGGTCCCAGATAAGGGTGTAGCAAGAGCTGATGAAATAGAAGATAATCCACAGGTAGAAGAACACTTGGGTGTCACTGTGGTTTTTAGCTGGAAGAGAGAACAACAGCATCCTTCGGTACAACTTCAAGAAGATTGTTTCTTAAAACAGCTACAAATCAGCAGAAATCACAACCCTTTTAGGCAAGGTCTGGGAAAATCAGGCCAGCTATTCTGAACGAAACCAAAAGCCTTACCAGGACTAACTGCATATTGTTATTTAAATTCCACGTCCTTCTCGGGATTGAGATTTGCACTGACACTTTTATTTTCTTGGAAGGTGTGGTAGACCTGTCATGCTAACTGTGGCCAGCAGGTGGAAGCTGAGGGCCACATTTCACAGAGAACACAGGCTTGTACAAAGGAAAAAGCAGTGCTCGGTTAGGTTTGTGAGAGAATATCTTAGTTTGTCTCAATATAAACAACTGCGAATTAGCACACTGAAAGCCTGAAAGAGGATGGGCAGTACAGGAATTCCCACCAGCCATTTCAGAGGCTGTGGTGGCAGGGGAAAATAAACAAAAAGGTGGCAATACATGAGCACGTATGAACAAATTCTGAAGAAGGCTCAGTATGGAGTTACAGATGCCCATCCACAGCTCCTCCTTGTGAAACACAGGACCACGGGCCCTACATCTGCTCACTTCACTTAGGTTTTTGCAACTACATTGTTTCCCGTTCCCCCAGAAAAGGTTACATTGCTCTCCCAGTTCAGCTAAATTTCCCTATGCCCATCCGGTGGGTAAAAACAAAGAGATCCAATAATTCTGGTTGCTTTTAATTAACAAATCTGGGTCATAAAGTCCATGAAAATAAACCACGTTGTAATGCTTTGCAAGGCTGAGACACTTTGCATCTCGCTGCTGCCAGGAGCCTGTCCTCCTGATTCCTCACTGCCCAGCTTCCTAACAAAGCCCATAACACTTACAGCACAAAAAAGCCTGATTTCAGTCCAAACCCAATGCCACGCTAAGTGATAGCGCCGTTTTCCTTATACGTGGCTTTAAAACAACAGGATCCCCGAAGCTGATCACAGAGGGAGCAACAGGGCAATCTGCTCTCTCCTCCCCTTTCTAACAATAACGATATAAATGGAATGCAGCAATCGGATAAAATTAATGGAGGTGAAAATAGAGGCATTGTGTAAGAGCACATTCCTCCCATTACGCCTCTCAGGCTTCCTGGACGCGATGTGCAGGATATAGGTCAAACACACACAGTCATTCTCCTCTCAAAACACACCCCCTAAAGCAAACCGATTACAGTGCCTTCTGCAGCAAAGCCTGTCTGCAACGCAGCTGAAGGGAAGGACCCGAGATCTGCTGCAGCTCTCAGGCTGGACTCGCTTCCCTGCTTTTGTGCAAGGCTGGAATGCTCTGAGCAGTCACCCACATCCTCCAGAGGCTCTGCTTCACCCAGGGATGGGGTAAAGCATCACGTCACTGCTTACTGCAGAGAGCCACGGCGTCACCCAGCAGCAGGCAGAGCCGTCCTGATGCCCAGCCACGCTAACGCTGCTGCTTTGAAGCCACCCCTACCACCTATTTTTAAAGCCCAGCTGCCCACACAATAGGACGCAGGTGAGGTTTTTTGAGCTTGGCAATTAGGGCTCTACTGCAAGATCTCATCCTCCCCCCAGCAGCTCCTCCAAAGCCTCCCCTCCATTATTTCAGGGAGAAAAGGCAGATGCTGACATTCAGTGAATCAGAGACACTCAGCCTGTTCCTTCCAACATTATTTTTAGCTCATTAGGTCTCCATGTTTAGTTCCCACTACCAGGTCCTTAATGACAATTCAGAGGTAGTTGATGGGTTAAGTGCTTTCAAAGCATCTAAATTGCTCCAAACTACCCTGTGAGGCTACATGCTTCCCATCAAGCTTAGGTTTGAAGGTCAGGTCATGCTGCTTTTTTTTTTTTCCTTAAGGACAGAACAGATACAAACAGAGTCTTACTCCACCTCTTCATGGAGCAGACATGGAGAAGGCCATGCAGGCAGTCCCACCCATCACCATGGTCTAATGGTTAGGAATATGATGGGATAAAGGTTGGACTTGATGACCCTGGAGGTCCCTTCCAACCATAATGATTCTATGATTCTATGACTTTGGCCACATCCCTGGCGTGAGCCATGCAGGGGCAGGGCTGAAAAGCAGCAAAGAGGTGTTGCTGGGTGCTCCTTTGGATTTCCACAATCATGGAGGGGATAGTCTGGCTCCAGATGATCATCTCAAACTACGTAAGGGGCTAACAAAACTGTACACTAGGTCAGCAATTACCTAGGAAGGGGATTTCAAAGGTTCATGCTGCTTGAACCTAAATTGCCTTACAGGTTGTTGTGTGCAATTAAGGAAAGGAGTACCACTGTGAAGAAAAAGGCTCACATAAGAAATCTTGTGGCATTAACCTCAACCTCAAAAGGATGTGCTTGCTTCTAGTCAGGTTACCCTGGCCTCAGCTCCCTTTCCCTGCCCTTATCTTCCCAGTGGCACCTGGGGTCACGCTACTCGCTCCTGCTCGTTTTCTCACCAACCAGCTCCGTAATGCATTCAGCTCCTGAAAAAATTCATTAAAACCCCAAATCACTTCCTAGTAAAACACTCTAATCAGAACTAACCTATTGTCTTCAGCCCTGGCCTTTGAATCCCTTCCTTTAATCACCTACTCTCCCTTTCCTCCTGCCTACAATTGTGTTTGATACCTTCCTTCCTTCTGTCCTCATTGGTATTCAGCTGGTGTACAGAAATATGTTACTGCTCTAGGCAAGCAATTATATCTCAGTCTCCACTGGCTGGTCCTAGTGGCCCTCTTCACTGCTGCTCAGGGGGGTAGAAAATCAAGGCATTCATATTCTGCCCAGAGGCTCCGTCTACTCCTGGCCCGCCAGTTTTCCAGGAGCAATACATAACTGTGCATATGTATGATGATGTCAGGGTCTATTGAAGCAGGAACTGTTTCATCCTCTGTTGTTTTTTTTTCTTTGTTTAATGATGTGCTAGAAGCCACCAAAAACCATTGGAGAGGGGTAGTCTCAGGATGAGAGAAACACACTGGATACCTGGTAGATCTCAACCTCTCCAAGAGGGAAAAGTCTTCAACATCCTGTGGACTGCAGCAACCCTTTGGCAGCGCAACCACCAGTCTGCCCAGCAAGGGGTGGGTGAAGGACCTTTCTGCTCGATGCTTCAAAAAGCACCACCATCTCTGCAACGTGGAGGTGTCCAGCTATAACAGAGGCTACTCGAGTCCGCAGTGCCCTGCTGCCTTCAATTGCCACAAAGCCGATGGGAAGCGGCATGCCACAGGGGCTGTTTGCAACCTTCACCACAGAATTTCCACTAGCATCCTCAGTTTACCCAATAAAAGGCAATTTCAGTTGCACAAATACACCTACAAACAGCCCCAGAAGGTCAACTAGATACATAAGGGAAGGCTTCCACCTCTGAACCGAAGCTGTGAACAGCCACAGTCCCAGAAAACAGTCAAAGGCACTTGGAGCAGCAGAATTTACTGCCTGCAAAAATTGCTGACAGACAATACCTTGGATCCCAAAAGCAGCCCCAGGGGACACAACATCTGACCAGCACTCCGAGAGAATAATACCCTGCAGAAATCACAGCCCCTTCCAAACACAGGCGAGAGAAAGGTTGCTTTCCATCAAAGGTAGACAGCAAATGCTATCCCGAACGCTGTTAATATTGACTTTGCTTCCAAAGAATACTGTTTACCCTGCTGAATTATTCCAGGGAATGTAAACACCATATAGTATTCAACACAGCCAAAATCAATGCCATGTATTATTGAAGATCCGGATAAGAGCACAGCAGCCCTCGATAAGCGCTGCCGGTGTGCCAGGCGCTGCAGCTGGCCGGGGTTCTGCTGTGATAAACGCTGTAGGAAGCGTGAGGTTATCGGGGAACACGGGCAGGTGAGCCCTGAGACATCAGACAAGGCTGACCCAGCCCGAGAGGTGCTGCCTCCAGCGTCAGATAAAAACCTCCTGGCCAAGGCATGGCAAACTCAGCCTCCTCCAATGATCAGCCCTTCAGGCACAGATTTCAGCAGAACCAAAACAAAAAACCCGTATGGATTTACAGCCAATATTAGGTGGAATGGAATGGAATGGAATAATTATGGTTGGAAGGGACCTCCAGGGTCATCAAGTCCAACCTTTATCCCATCATATTCCTAAGCATTAGACCATCAGACCATGGCCTCAAGTGCCTCATCAACCTGTTGGTTGAACACCCCCAGGGACGGTGACTCCACCCCCTCCCTGGGCAGCCCCTTCCAGTGCCCAACCACCCTCTCAGTAAAGAACTTCTTCCTAATATCCAACCTAAACTTCCCCTGATAGAACTTGAGGCCATTTCCTCTTGTCCTGTCATTAGAAATTTGGGAGTAGAGACCAACATCAGCCTCACTACAACCTCCCTTTAGGTAGCTGTAGAGCAGAACGCCGAGCTCTTTCTGCCACCCAGTTAGCCCAGGGATGACACATGCCCATTAACCCCATCCCAGCACACAACTGGAGGAGGGTGGTAGCCAGAAGCGACTTATCTACACAGGAACTGCCACCAGAATGACATCCCAAAGCACTTGTCTAACACCTTACTGCTTGTCTCACCGCTCCCTCAGTAATTACCCATCTTAATGAGGGCACAGCAGCAGCGCTGCCTTTCCGCCCTGCTGTTTAACACTGATCAATGGCAGAGTCGTGGCATGACAGGGCACTCAGTGCAGTAAAGAGGCAAACAACCCAGAGGAGCACATGGAGGACTCGCCATCGTGTGCTGATGGGCTTTGTCAAACACCAACCATCTCGCGAGCAGTCTGCAAACCTCTGCTATAGCCTCCGGGCACAATTTAAAGCATAGCAGCAAGATAACAGCGCCGTGAAGAACTGTCAGAAGGCAACATCTCCTTGCTGCTTCTAGTTAGATTCTACACTGGTAGAGCAGGGAAATCCCCAAACCAAGTGTTGACTAAAAAAAACACTCTGTGGGCTCGCATTGGGCTTGTAGGATGGTACAACCGTGTCTGACTCCAACATCACAGCAATCTCATTGCTCGTGGCTCACAAGCAGAAGAATGTGAGTTAACTGCAATCAGGAAGAAGCGTATCAGTCAGATGGAGACTTGATCCAATCCTCCTTCTGGTGGCTTCTCTAGCATTTGAGAAGCGTTCCTGGGGGATGTTTAACTGCTGCGTGGGGAAGGATGGGGTTCCCAATCAGCAGTCTCACTAATAAGAATATCTGGATTCATAATCAGAAACAAATAGCATGGAGATCAGAGCCTTTGCTGGACAATTTAGGGATTGGGACACAGCGTCATCTTTTATCTCTATAGTGCTTTGAGATCCAAAAGCAGATTGCGTCAAAATACAACAGCAACCAAAACAATAAAAAAACAGAATTAAAAAAAAAATCTTGTCAGAGGATCGCATCGCCACCATTTCTGCAGCACCAGAGAGCTCCAGATCTGCACTCATTTGACAGGAAAATCACTTGTGATGTAGTCAGTTGCTTTCCTTAAAATGTTCCATTAAAGAAGGTCAGGTTTCCCCCTAAGTGCCCATTAAACGAGGTAGCAGTAGGCCATCCTTTTTACTTACACCTTACTCATTAGTGCTCCCGCTTCCCCAGCCACCTTTAACACCGAAGTGTATTAAGCAACACAAACGGTACTATTAGTCCACTTTCCCAATCCCAGCTATTAAAATCCACCTCTCAGCTGCAGTCTGGAGCAGCGGACACGGTGGCAGGGTGCCGAGGTCGCCGCTCCCCTGCGGCGCAGCTGCCAGCGCTGGGAACATCCCACTTGACATCTGCAGACCTACGAAGCAGGGGAAGATCTCCCTGTGGGATTTTATGCCTCATTTGTGCTGACGGTCGGGGTGCTGTGGCTGTTCCCAAAATCCCTCTCTCTCCCTGGCTCCCATCTCCTCTCACTTACCGGCAAGCGAGGTCCTGCCGGCACCTCCTCCCCAGCCCGGGTGGTCCAGCCGTTGGTGTGCTCCTCACCCTTCCCAGCAGCTCGACCCCACAGCACCATCACCGGGATGGGTGTCCAAGCAATTAGAGGAGCTAACAAGATGGTGTGGAGAAGCCGGGGTGCTGCAGAGACCCACGTCAAAGCTGGGAGGAGGTCAGAGGCCAGGATGGAAATGTTTGCCTGTGGCAATGCTTCCAATTCTTCGCTAATGACACTGCCGCTGCTCTGACGGAAAGGATCAGAAAGACTGGCTAATGAACACGACTCATTACTGAGGGCCTCCTGGGCACGGGGTGACAGGGTTTCAGACAAAAATTCATCCTAGCTCACAGCAATGTGACAGACGTGGTACATTCCAGCTCCAAATAATCATCCTGATGGAGCTGCCAGTGTGCTGCGCTGGGCAAGCTGCGTGAGAACGGCGAGTGTTAAGGAAGAAGCCAGTTAATCCCATTACAAAGTTTGTTTTACTCCAAGAGGTCAATCCAAGCACTCTGTAAGGCTCTTGTGACACCCAAACCAAATGATCTGGGTCGCTGCAGCACTGACAGCTCTTCCAGGGCTGAGAAACGAGGGGAGAGATGGGGGATCTTGTACCGACACACAAGGGATAAGCCGAGGAACAGGGTCTCACAAATGCCATTTGCTGCATTCGTTGGGGATTTTTATTTAAAAAAAGAAGTTTTGTACTTTTTTTTTTTAAAAAAGATCTGCACTTGAATTCTGTATGTCCACTTGTTTAGCCTCACCCCATGCCCCACTCCCTAGAAATGAAGTTACATTTCCCAGCTGCTGCTCCGGTGTCTGATTTCTGTACAAGTCAGCTTAGTCCCAGTCCTCACATCACCTCGTCCTTCTCTCCTGCTGTAACCGTTTAGGATCACGGTTAATTATTGTTCCACCTACCAACAAATTCACCCTGTGGTTTCCAAGGTAGCAACAAGGGCTAAGTGACACGACGCACCACCCAGTACTTCAGCCAGCAGAGAAGAGCAGAGCTAAGGTGCAGTCAGGTATCCTCCTGCAGCTCCCCGTGCAACAGCTTGACGTTACCACCAGCCTCTTCTCTTTCCTGCCGTGCATCATTATCCATCACCTGGAAGTCTCACCCCTCCCCAGGGGAGCTGCAGTGGGATGGATGGTCGGACAACCAGAGATCCCTTCCAGTGTGAAGGTGGCTACACCAGCCAGTATCACCGTGGGTCATGGCTGAAGGCACAGTGATTAATGAGGAGTGGGCAGCAGTTATGAGACCTGAGAATCTTCCACTGTGTTGTCAGAAAGCAGCAGGTTCCCCATTCATCTTCATCTGGCCAGACCTAGTGGAACCTCTCTATTAGTAAAGGATGGTCCAACACCTCCCTGCAAAAGCCCATTGATCAAAGGATGACTCCTGCCTCAACACTTCATGTCTCTATTCCTTAGCAAAGCAAGGAGCTTCACCACTTTCTCAGGCTTCAAAAAGGACAAACTACACATCTCTCCATCAGGAGAAGCCCATCTCTGAAGCGATGGTGAGAACACGGACAGAAGCACTACTTTTCAAAGACAGCCCTATTTAGTTAACTTCTGTATTTTTAATTACTGCCAGTTTCCTGGGCTGGTTAATGAGAAAATGTAACCACCACGCACTATCTCAGACCGACCCAAGGCTCTCCAGGGCACTTCCACACCAACAGCTTGTGTTCGGCAGTCTTACTTGGAGTACCTGGAAGAAGAGAAGCTTACTCAAGCTTCCAGGCCACAGGGATTAAGTTTGGAATAAATCAGAGGTCAGTAAATAGCTGGATACTACCCAGGCCACAAGGCTGAGGTGTGTAAATCACACTTACAATGAAAGCTTGCATAGACCATCTTTCCTTTCAGTTAAAGGATGAAATCCCACATAGCCAATTTTAACCCAGAACTTGTGTTTAAGGTCAGTTAACGCGTTCCGGACAAACACCATGGCAAACACACAAATGGTCACACTTAGACAGCAAATCCCACAAAGAAGAAAATGATGGAAGAGTACAAAGCACTTGAGAATCACAGAAGCACAGAATGGTTTGGGTTGGAAGATTGTCTAGTCCCAACCCTCTGCCATGGGCAGGGACACCTCCCACCACACCAGGTTGCTCCAAGCCCCATCCAACCTGGCCTTCAACACTGCCAGGCAGGGGCAGCCACAGCTTCTCTGGGCACCCTGGGCCAGGCTCTCACCACTCACAGCAAAGAATTTCTCCCTCACATCCCATCTTAATCTCCCCTCTGGCAGTTGGAACCCGTTCCCCCTGGTTCTATCAGAAGCTCAGTTCTTCAAGCACAGAAGCCCAATCTGTATTCTGTGTGAGATGATGACACCTTGGGTGCACCAAGGTAAGAGTACAGACAGCAGCAAAACCAAGATGCATCTTGTTTTGCAAAGCATGAAGTTGGAGCACAAATGATGCATAAACCTTCAGAAGCAACTGGCACTCAGAGTAGTACAACACAACTCCAGCTGCACTGTTCCTCACGAGAGCCCAACACCTAAATATCACAGTCCTACCTTGCAAAGGCTGAACTGTGTCTGAGTGAGGACGGAACCCAAAGCTGGCTATGCTAGGTACATCAGTGTACCCTCCAAAATGCAAGTGCACTTTACACAAGAGGGAATCCCCATGGAACACTACAATAAGCTGGACTGAAGTGGGAGCAGCTATACTGGTGCATTTGTCACGGAGAGCAGGGCAGAAAACACCCCAACAAGTAGTTGTGTGCCAAAACACTGCTGCACTGGGGTAAGTATCCTACAGCAGACTCAGCCTTACCCATTTGTTTCCACAGCACCACGTAGGTTTCCGTAGGGATTAAATAAGGCAATGTAACATCGAGTGCTGGGGGAGCTCAGCATTGCCAGGGAGGTGGAAGTGCTGTGAGCAGGCAGGGCATGGCAGCACGCACGCCTGTTGCTAGGGAGCTGAGAGTTACAGCCATGCCTCATTTGCCTGTGCAAACACACCCCGCAGGACGGTATTTACAGAACGCGGCCTTTGCTTCCCATTCCTTTGAGCCATATAAAAATACTGGGGATTCTTCCTTTGGGAGCTCAGCAACAGTTGCCCTTGGGTTGCTGCTGCCTTCCCTGAAACGTGGTTGTGTTTCTTGAGCCGCGGTGAAGCACACGACTTGCATTAGCACTTGTCCACGCAACCCCTGCCTGCTCTGGTCTTATGTTCAGGGGTAGCTACTCACCTTCAGCTTCATTCAGATGATATTTAAATATCTAGACAATAGCTTGGAGTTAACTCTGTAAAACCAGTCCCAAGGCTGCAAGTTTGGGAGCAAAAACCCAACAGAATTTACTTTGGTATCTCACTGGTGCAACATCCCAACGACAGTTAGCAGAGAAAATCACATTCTGTGGCTGAAGCAAAAGGATGGAAAGTAAAGAAATGGCTTCTCCGAGAGTAGAATCAGAATTACACACTGCCTGAGCAATAGGAATTATTAAACAGCAGTATTTTGGGGAAGCTGAGGTACTCATCAAAAGCCCACTGTGGGGGAATCCTTCACTGCCAGAGGTTTGGAGAAGGGAGTACCAGATATCATAGAATCATTATGGTTGGATGGGACCTCCAGGGTCATCAAGTCCAGCCTTTATCCCATCATATTCCTAATTCTATATGACTACAAGCAGCATATGTCACTTAAACATAATAAGGTGGCATCTGAACATTTCTTTAGTTCCCGTTGTTTTCCAGCACACACATGAAAACACAGCACAAGAATGCTGTAAGCACAGCCTGTATGAATAAGCCAGCTCTCCACTCCAGGAAGCCCTCCGAGCCACACAGTCCATCCTCCCACCACGGGCAGACACAGGTAAAAACCTACAGAGCAGTTATGAATTACTCAGTGTCCAAACCAAGGGAGGAAGACCAGCCTTTCCAGAGGGCTGCAATGTGTCCAGGGCTCCCGGGGGGGCTGGTGGACATTATCTGACCTCCCAAGGAAAGGCCACCAATCACCCTCTTGTCCTGGCAGCCCAGCACTTCCATTCCAGAGGTATAAGTCATCAGTTTGCAAACACGGGGCATGAAGGACCATTTAAATAAAACTCTTGTTACCACAGCCATGTACTCACTGCACTTTAGGGACTAAGGAGCAAGGATTTTACCCATTTGATGCCTGGTTTGGGCAGTGCTTGCTCACCCAACAGCAAGCAGCTCCCCCACCAGATGTTCTGTAGGTAAGACCGGTGTTTGTCTCTGTCAACCTCAGGCAAACACGGAGATGTGGGCGAGCAGTGCCTCTATTTTAAACAGCAACATCATAACAACTTGATGATAGACCATCTGATTCCAAGTTCAAACCGAACCATGAATCTACATAAAGCACACGGATAAAACTGGAGTTTTAACAGGTTCAGCGTATTAGGAAGTGCATTTATGGCAGGATGGAACAGGCCTATAGGGCTGATGAGGCATGGCAAGGTCTTTAGGCAGCCTCAGAAATCACCACGAGCTCAGGCACAGGGACATTTACAAAATCTGTGCTAACGTGTTATTTCCAAAGGTCACGAAGCTTCCAATTTTTCTGTATATTTTTGTGATACCAACCACTACGTGCTATCGGCTCCCACTAAGGAAACCAGACAGACAAAAGCTGGGACTCGGGAACATCTCCCAGTAATTGGAACAAGCCCCGTGCCTGGCTCGTAAACACCTCATTACAACCCACATGGTGCCAGGCTTGAAGGGCAGACAACGGTTACACACAGAGGAGGGAGAGGTCACATTCTTCAACAGGACATTTTGACAGATGCTGGTTTTCCTCTAGGATCCAGCCCTACCCCAGCCTCCCTGCAGCAGGCTCTGCCAGAGCATGTCCCCAGGGAAGGAGCAGCATTAGTCAGCCTCCCCAGAGCAGGCACTGTATAGAAAAGCACAGCAGCAGTGACTACAGCCAGGCACTCTGCATTTGTCTCATCGCGGGGTTTGGTGGCGGTGACGAACCAGACTGCAGGGCTGGAACTGGAGAGCTGCAGAATGTCACTGAGCAAACAAGTTACAACTGGAACAAGCTCTGGGGACACGGCAGCAGGGAGGAGATGCACAGAGGGGCCAGGCACTGCTTCCACTGCATCCCAGTGCTCCCACACCAGGTCTGTGTGTACATCATAGAATCATAGAATTGTTTTGGTTGGAAAAGACCTTTGAGATCATCAAGTCCAACCATTAATATAACTCTATTGAGTCCAGTGCTCTGATCTCACTAATTCAGCCTGTATCTAAGTTACTGCTGTTTCTTTTATCCTGTTTTTTGGTGGGTTTTTTTCAGTGAAGTGCAGGCTGGGTGGTTGGAGAGATTACTTCCCCTTCATCCCTCCTTACACACAGCTGTTTCCCATTTTGTAACACCTCTGGTGAATACACTTTTTGTCCTTTTCTCTGATAACCTTTTAGAGGAACAGTAGGTCTACTTGGACCCCATCAGCACCCATGGAATGGAAACGCACTGTTCTACCTTACTGTGTCTCCTACTCTTCTACATCCAGATATGGAGAGCCCAACTTCCAGCCTTCAGCCAGCTTGCACCCTTGCACTTCTCTGCCACTTAAATGCGAGGCTTGACAAGTATTATCAGTGTGACTTTGGGCTGAGTTATGTCAAAACAGCCACCCCTTGGCCACTGGAAGGTTGCCAGTAACCCTGCCACCTCTCCGTAAAACCAGCACGGTAACTAGAAGCACGCCTTGAACACTTCTCCGTGCCCCACCTCAACCATATTCCAGGATAAGTAATTGCTCACAAGCCCCTATGGCTGCTGGTTCCTGGAGATATGGAAGGCATATGTATTTTCAAATGAAAGAATACAGCTTTTAGGACTTCAGAACAATGAAAGGCAGGGCAACTGCCTGAAGTGCAGAAACTAAAAGCTTTTTCCTTCAGAACAAGAGCAGAATCGAGTAATTGTCGTTTCCAGGGAGATGGGGAACTTGAGGGATCAGAGCTCAATCTGCAGTTAAATGGATTGGAAACAACTCCCTGCCAGCTGCAGAAAAAACATGGATAAAAACACACAGGATAATCCAGAGAGGGCATTTTCCCGACACTGTATACATCTCCCCACGTTCAGGAACGATGGACTGATGTTACATAGATGATCCAGGTTACCTACTCGTGAGTGCCAAGGGAGAAGTATTTCCCATATTCTCCCTTCCCTTACACATCATCTCCTATTCCACCTCCCTTAGCAGCAAAAACTGACAGGGATTTCAGTTTTCCCCTTCTGAGAGAGAATAAACCTGAAAATTCTCTCTCACACTCCTGAAGCTCAGTTCTAAGCAGACCAGGTATGCAAAAAACACCTAAAAGATGCTCTTATAACACCCTCTGCAAGCTAGGTAGGCCTCTGCCTTTCCACCCAGATGTTTCACAGGTGCCAAAACACAGAATTCTCTGCTTCAGCCAAATTCTGAGCTTCTCCCATGTAAAAAGCAAATCCCATGACTTGCAAAGGACCTTCCAAAACAACCAATACCTTTGTGAGTGCTGTAGAGGGCTGCAAATGTCACCACGAAGAAGGTGGTGGAATATTTTCCAGCATTAACCAGATGAAAGGCCCGTTTGTTATCACGGTAACGGCGCAGGCACTGGATGAATCGCAACCAAGCGGGGATGCACTGGACAACCGCTCTCACTCCGTAGGAGTAGCTGTAACAAATCTGATTATCTGCAAGAAAAAAGTTTCAGAGACACAGAGTCAGCAAGCTTAAGAACTCCCGTTGTCTTCCTTTCTGCAAGCACAATACCACTTGACACAAGTGCAATTCCCCATCCACGGCTCATACTTAGGTGCCCACACACCCAGGACGGCGAGAAGCTCATCCCCAGGAAGCATCCTGAAGCTCTTTGGTCCATCTCAGAGGTGTTCAGGTGACACGACACCAACAACTCACCCATACAGATCATCATCTAACTCTTCCACCGCTGCCAGCAAAATTAACATGCAAGGAGATTAGGAATAATCTATTTTTAAATGTATTTTGTGCTGTTGGCAGCATTGAGGTTCATCAAATTAAGGACGGAATTAGAAAGGGCCTTCGACACTGAATTTTTGTACATAAATGGGAGAGCATTTCCAAACTCTGCAGGGCAGCTCCGAAAGGCTAATTTGCCTAAGATGTCCTTGACCCATTTTTCTTGTATATTATAATATGAAAAACCCTATTTCAGTATGTGTTTCAGTATGTGTTTGGGGTTTTTTTGTCCTTTTTTTTTTAAAAAAAACCAACTGGGGTGAAAGGCAGCTCCACCACCATGATGTGGTGTTTGAAAGCTGCCTTTTTATTGAGGAAACAATCAGGAAAACCCCAGCTTTGCCTGGAACCTCCAAGCATGCTGTATTTTCACGCCGTCTCGCTCAGCACATCTAAACTAAACACCCCACTGCCTAGCAAACATTTGTTTCTAATTCAGCCTAATAGACCAGTTATTAGCTGGTATTTACCCCAAAGCACTGCGCTATCATTCCACGGTTTGGATTGGAAGAGGACAAGTTGTTATCCACTCGGCTGCTCACTTGATTTTTATTTTTAGTAAATAAACATTTAGTTACTTGCAACACCATCTCAAAGCAAAGAGAAAGACCAGACAGACTGGAAGAACAGAGTGAACACTTATTGAAGCATACTGAAAATTCTTCCAGTGAGTGTCAAAGCCATCAGACAACACCATTTGCCAGCAGTCACTGCTTAAAATGGAAAGACAAGAGCCCGATCCAGGAGGAGACAGGTACCATTTTGCCACTGGAAAGGCCAAAGTCAAAATGCACATGGCAACCCTGCAGCTCTCCTGGCTAGCAAGGAGAGAAGAGGCAGAGCACACACAGCCCTGGCATCACGGCATTGACTCGGATTGAATAAGGAATGGCACTAACGAGCTCTGAGGAAGCTTCTCCATCCTCTCCTGCTCCAGGGGACTGTGATGGAGCCTGTAAGAAGCAGGCTACAGCACAAAACATTGTGCTTAACAAGCTCACGCCACTCGTTTTCATGCTGAGCAACAGGCTAAAAGCAAATACATGGATAAACATCTATGAAATAAGCCAACAATGCCAGAAAAATTGATTTCTCTCTCCAATCAAGAAGTGTTGTGTCTAAATTCTTTGAGGAATACACACATGAGGCCAAATGACTGGATTAGGAAATGAACACAGATGTGAAATTCCATTCCTCTGGATGGAAGTAAGAAAGGGCAGAATCTCTGTAACGCTGTAGTCACAAGAAATGCCAATTATTTTAGTTTCCTCTGTCACTGTCAGCCCTCTCCAAAACAGAGAGATGGTTGTGAAGTTGCCTCCCTCAGTGTTTTTCGGGTCATTTTGACCGCGTTTGCATGGGTCGTCAGCATGACTCTACCTGTATTTGCCAGAAGCCCAGCATTGTCCTCCCACTGAACCTCGAAGCTGTAGAAGCAGATCATGTATTCCAGATCCATGAGTATCACGACCAGGCTGTTGAGCTGATCAGCCAGCCAGAAATCCGCGAAGCCTACCTTGTGGAAGGGAGCAGTGAACACTCGAAACTGTCAGGAAAACAAACAAACAAAAAGGAATAATTCATGACATGGTTTCAAAGACATCCAAAGGCAGTGGCAGGACATCACAGCATTGAACAAATATGGAAATAACAGAAACGCTTGAAGATTTATTGCTGACCTTGTGCTCCTGCTGACAGAGAAGATAACGGTCTCCTCGCTTTTAGTGCAAATAACATTCCTGCTTTCTTCCTTCTGTATGCAACTACTCATGTCCTCCCCCACCTTGTTGATTTTAATGGCAGAAGAGCCCAGTCTCCTTCAAACAAGCTTTTTCCCAAGAACTCCTAATTTCCATGGAAGAGCTCTACACAGCTCTGCTTCTCCCATTGCTCCTCATTTTGAGCAGCGCTTGCTTTCAACCATTTCCGTCATGCCTAGTGACACCTTCCACACTTCCATCCTCCCTCACATCTAATGTCAGTTAGATTATAGACCCTCAGCATGGCCCTTAGTCTGATCCCAGCTGGGTTTACTCAATGCTTAGTTGTTCTTTGGTGTTGGGTGTCTTAGGAGGTTAGGATGTCTTAGGATGGTTAGGATCTTAGGATGTCTTAGGATGGTTACTGCTGGATCTCTCGAAGCTTCTAGCAGGGAAGGAGTTAAAGAAAGGGCAGAAGCAACCCTATGAGTGTCAATTAGACTCCCCCTCAATCCCAGTCCACTTTCCCTCTAAGCCTTAACAGCAGTTTCGGTACTTCCAAACCAGACAGTTTTCACGCTCCATTACCTTTGATTACAACTCTCTCTACCCAGTTAGTTATAGTTACTAACAGCCAATTTCTCAAAGAGACAGCACCAGCACCAGCCAGTAGTTCAGAGATTTATGAGCCTTTAAATTAATGACAGCACAGGCTAAACACTGATCTTTTATATCGCTCTCCTTATTGACCTAAGGGCTACACAGTTACAGACACCCAGGGAAGGACTGACACGTTCCCATCAGCTTGTAATGCCAAATTAAGGCTCTGGTCCTACATTTCAAAGCCAAATAGGGGATTGAGACTTAGTGTCATAAAGCAGCCATGGATCTTGACCCAGAAAGCACTGTGCTCACGGCAAGGGCAACAGAGCTGGGGAAGGGACTGGAAAATATGTCTGATGGGGAACGGCTGAGGGAGCTGGGGGTGCTCAGCCTGGAGAAGAGGAGGCTCAGGGGGGACCTCATGGCTCTCCACAACTCCCTGAGAGGAGGTTGGGGTGAGGGGGGAGTCGGTCTCTTCTGCCGTGCCCACAGTGAAAGGACGAGAGGGAACGGCCTGAAATTGCAGCAGGGGAGATTCAGGTTGGACATCAGGGACAATTNCTGGGTGCTGTGGGTGAGTGGGGATGGAGGTGGGGGTTGGACTGGGTGAGCTTGAAGGTCTCTGCCAACCTTGATGATTCTGTGATTCCATGACAAGGGCTCCAACAGGGCCAGCTGTTAGGGAGGTCTGTCCTCAAAGCATCCAGCTGCAGGACAGCTTCAGCAGAGGTCAGAGCAGCCACACCAGCCTTCCTTTTCAAAAGGCCCTCTCTCCATTTTACCAACACAATTCTATCTCTACCTCTTTCATATCTACCTCTTTCTTTTTTTTTTCAGGCAAAAAGACTAAAACAAATGAAATGGGAAAACAGCTTTACAGATTGACCTCCCTTGAAAAAAAAGAAATTCATAAAATCCCAGATGTTATTTGATTTAGGGAGAGACACAGAGGTACTGCCAGATGACAGTATAAAACTTTCATGAGAGTAGAAGCAGGTGAGAAGCCAGCAGGTATGTCCAGGACCTAGCTAAGGCACTGGCATCTCAATCAACCATCCTTCAAGAACCTGAGCTGACATTTGAACCCTACTGAGCCCGTGCATGAGGCGCTGTGGTTCCCAGCTGCTGTCTGGGTACAGCTGGAGCCACAGCCCAGTTACAGGAGGGTTCTGGCAGCCCAGGGCACTGCCTGCTGGCAGGTACCACTGCCAACTCCTCACTTCCCAGCTGAGGACAGGAACTGTTCCAGGGTGCGCAGAGAAGCTGTGGCTGCCCCTCCTTGGCAGTGTTGAAGGCCAGGTTGGATGGGGCTTGGAGCAACCTGGTCTGGTGGGAGGTGTCCCTGCCCACGGCACGGAGGTGGCACTGGACATCTAGATGATCCCTCCCAACCCAAACCATTTTATGACTCTATGTGTCTGCAACATCCTCCAGAGAATAAAGTCATAAAATACCAACAGCTAGAGTTGAACCTCAGCTCTAAGCAGCCGGTTGCAATTACATATCAACAGTTCCCAACCCAAGCACAGACTTCCTGGTGCTGATCAGGGCAGTTCTGGTAAGTGCTGAGACAGTGGATATTTGAGCCGGAGCTAAACACTTGTAGATTTTCACCTCTCTCGGGCTTCCCTGCAGTTGTTTCACCATCCTGGCGCCCTGCAGAGCGCGTGGGCACGCGGACTCTGTGCCACCCCCTGCGCTCGGATCCGATTCCTACACAAGCGGCTTCTCACCCGGCAGCCAAGGCACAAAGAACACTCATCTAAGAGCACAGGTGAGCAAGAACAGCCTGGCAGGGGAATTAAGCTTACTATAGGGCTAAATAACTTTTTTTCACTCAGAGGAAGATCAATTTAGATGCAACTTGCAGCCTCTCAGGGATTAGCAAAAGAGAACCCACTTGTAAGTATCAACCAGCAGCTGGTGATGGTCACAGGGGGATGCAGTAAAGCCTCTCAGATCCATCAGGAAATCCTAAAACACGCTTAAGTAAACACACTGATTTGGTTCTAGAAAAATTGAAGGTGCCAGTGATGCTCTGCTGCACCCAATATATCAGCCTTGGTTTTGGCTGGAAATGAAACATTTCAAGCATGCGAAGGAAAACGGTCACCAAACCAAAATTTGCATGAACAGCAGAGTTCTAGAGTTGTGCTATTTAGACCTCCTTTCACCCAGATAGCTGCTGGCAACTCCAAGGAGAAATGAAATACACCCACCCAGCCAACTACTTACAATAAAAATTAGAAAAACCTAACAGCTCCTCTTCATGTGGTTTGTCTGGCCTCTTTTCCCCCTTTCCCCATAACACATCGGGTCATTTTCCACCATTAAGGTGATCTCACATTTTGATGAAGCTTTTTTTCCCCTAGGAGACCTTGGGATGAATTGCCCTGTGCACACTCAAAGACACATCTGTGTCACAGAGTGTAGCGTGGTCTAGAGACAACGGGGCTGGGGCAGGTCCTGGAAACTAAGGGCTTTGTGAAGACAGAGTCTCACCCTGCTCAGACATTTAGGTAAATTAGCACAGATATTGCTCACATGGTTAGAGTACTTCCCCTAGCACCAAGGGACAGCACTAAGACTAATGAGGCTTGGGACTGAAGGTACAGCTGTGAGAGATGGCTGAATGCTGGAAGGCAAAAAAGGAGCCTGAAACAGTAGTAAGCTAGCAAATGAACTAACAAGATAAAGGCAGAGGGGTTAACTAGCTGTGTGCATACCTGCATGCACATGCTTGAAGGGTGCTGCTACACTGCATCTTTGTCATGTTCCAGATAAAGTTAACTCTTTTAATTGGCACTAAAATGATTCTACAAATAACATCAGCCAGCCAAGCCCTCTTCTGCCCGATGCTCTCAGAGCAGTTCCAGCAGGAGGAAGGTACTGAGGGAACCAACTTGATTAAAATCAATTTTAGAGGGCACACAGGGTGGGGATGAACGTGTGAAACAGCCATTTGGGAAGAAACCGGTGAGCCATCCAACACATTTCATTTTTTTCTAGAGCTCCCACCTATAACTGGAACACTGAAGCAGCTTGCATATTTACATTCAATTTACCACATTTATCTTACCAGGAAAATAGCAGCTGGGTCTAAAATAAGCACTTTAAGACCACAAAAAGATTTGCTGAAGAAAAACCCCATCCATGAACTTCATTTTATAAGCAGCAACCTTTTAAAGGTTCCCTCCCTGCCCACCAGTGAGCCCTCCCAGTGCTGGCACCCAACCCGTTTGGGCTGAAGAGCATCCATGTAGCCTTGCCTTTGAGGACCACAACCCTAACCAAACTGCTTCACTACACTCAGGAACAAACAAGCAAAGAGATCAGGGCATTTCTATATGTGCAGAAGTCTGTACACAGCTGTCTATAGGGAGATCAACAAGGTGAAGATAATGATAGACTGGTACAGACAAGCAGAAGTTGCTTCTGTAAACCCATGCTCAGCAACCTTATGTCAGGTGTGCTCTAGGAATACACAGTGGTGTAAGCATCTCCTTTTCCTGAGGATTAGTGACACTTGTACATACTTAACAGCTACTGCTCAGCTGCAGTGGGGTTTTTTTAAATGTATTTATTTAAATCAGGTTTGAGACTTACCAATAGTTTGAGCAGCCAAAAACGGGACTTGTAATATAAGGTTTTGGTAGGGTTGATGAGGAAAAGCAACATGAAGCCGTACAAGATGAGTGGATTCACCTGCATAGGGATGTAGGTGAATTTACCATATATACATGCCAGCAGGCTCAGGCACCACAGAACCCCCAGGAAACCAGCAATCTACAGAAAGACAGAAAAAAAACACATAGATTAAAACTTTATGAAAATACAGCTCTGAAACCTACAACAAATTCTAATTATAAGAGAAGGGAGAGCAGTGCTCAGTCCTGTAATCTAATCAGACTTCAGCAACTTCCTCATCTAATTGTATTAGAAGTCCTTGCCAGGAAACGGAGCAGGATTTATCCTCCTGATACATTACACAGCTCAACCACTCCTACAAGTGATTCTGTTTACCTCAAAGAGATGTTGATGGGACAAGTTGCTGCGGGGATTGAGTTCAAAGATGAGGACGTGATTCACTCCAGCCTGTCTCCAGCCATACGTGTTGATACCCAGGAGAAAGAGGAATTCTATCAGGAGAAAGCCACCTCGATAGATTCTCACCAGTGGCCACACATTTGGTCCTTCTATAAAAGCCACACCTGGCAAAGACAACAATGAAACAGCCTCAGCAATAGCACAAGTCATGTCACAAAGCAAAGCTGTGCTCCACTGCTTTGTGCTGGCTCTCAGATGCTTGGCTGTACTCTCCTCAGAGACAGGGTATGCTCGCCCACACCTCCATACACCAGCAAGTGGAGGACTTCTTGTCCAACCCATCAGAGTAATTAGGGGTATTCTGGGGAAAATCCACTCTCCAGCTGCTGCAGTCAGGTCACCAACAGCACCTCAAGTACCCTGTCTCACACTACAGGCAGGAGTGACAGCACAACCATAAATCCTGGCTATCTGCACTTACACCTGCTTTGATGGAGATGAAATCCCACCAGACACACAAATACTCCCCCTGCCCACACAACCAAGGAGCACTGCTTAGAGCATTCAAACCGATGCTCAGCTGTGCCCAACCACTGAACTCAACACAACTCATGCAATATATACCCATAGCTACCAGTACAATCCCCAGCCATATGCAGACAGAGAGCCTGTTGCTTCCTTTGTTCAGTCTTCAGGGTTCTGGAAACAAATCTGCTTCATTTCAAACATCGAGCAGCCTCATACAGCAGCACCTTTCTCTAGCACCACCTCTTTGCAAAATCCTGATAGGGGTTTTGCGAGGAAAAGCACAAATACAGCTGTTTGAATCCTCGAGTTCACTTTCACTGTTTCTCACCCACGTGCTTTTTAAGAGGGTAAAATAAGAACGTGCAGTTTTACAGAATTCATCCTGAGAATTTATTCCCACAAACCTTCCTGTCCAAACTACAGCCCCGAGCTTTTCCAACTTCCCTTCGGAGAAAGCTTATCTGCAAGAAGCTGCATGTGCTCAGCATCTGTGCTTTAACCTACTTAAAATTAGGGAGGATAATTGTGCAAGGAACTCACCAACAGTTGCTTTGAATTTAAAACTTAGAGACAGGCAAAGAGAGTCAAATTTTGGACAAAAAAAAAAAAGAAAGAAATCAGTCTCAAACACGGAATTGCAAAAGCAGCATTTCAAATCTTAACCAGAAGTGGCTGCAGACAAAACCAAGGGGGATGCTTCCACACAGGACAGAGCAGGCCTAAAACTACCAAGTAAGAAGTGACCAGGCAGACTGGGCCAGGTGTGCTGAGCATTATTTGAGACAGAAGGCCCAGGCAAAGGTTTATCCTGAGGTGAACAGGGTTTAATATGACAGTACAGCACATGACTTCCATAGCTAACGCACGCTAATCTTATTTCTGGGCTCTCAGGGTGGTAGGGGACCATAACTGCAGTAGGGAACAGCAGCTGGCTCTGGAGAAAAAGCAGATACTGAACAACACAACAAGCTGAGCTACTGACAACACAAGCTACGAGTAATTCTGTATATCCTCTCCTCTGACACTAAACCCTCCCTAGTGTAGCTTCTGCAGCATAAAGGCTACATTGCATCACTCCTGTGATGAAATTGCATCACTCCTGTGATGAAATCACATGAAAACACGATCTCTTCACTCCTGTGACCAGTGACAGGACTGGGGGTGACAGCAGGAGCTGAATCAGGGGAGGTTTAGGTTGGATATCAGGAAAAGGTTTTTCCCCCAGAGGGTGGTGGAGCACTGGCACAGCTCCCCAGGGCAGTGGTCACAGCACCAACCCTGCCTGAGCTCAAGCAGCGTTTGGGTGATGCTCTCAGGAACATGGTGTGACCCTGGGGTGTCCTGTACAGGGACAGGAGTTGGACTCGATGATCCTGGAGGGTCCCTTCCAACTCTGCATGTTCTGTGATTCTATGATTTGATTGCCTCGCCGTGTTTCCTAACTGAACCACGACCATCACTACAGCCTTCAGTTTGACTGAAGTCCCTCAAGGACCCCACCTGCAGGGAAGTGCCCAGCAAAGGCGTATGAGGTCTCAAACTGGCATGACCCTGTGCAGGGCTCTGGCATGAGGCAAAAAGATTTTCCATTCATATACTGTTTCCACTTCAATCCAACACAAGCAAAGTAATCTCCTCGAGTCAGCAGGCACACAACACTCAACCAGCTCATCCCTTCAGCAAGCACAGGCTTCGAGAAAGGTGCTCAGAGAGGAAGATGACCCTGGTGACAAGCCCCATGGCATCACAGCCTAATTCTCAAACACTAGACAGGGCACTGCTGCTGCCAGAACCTTGAGATTTTGTATGAAATCTCACAGCTTTCTGGTTCATAAAACACATGCTCATCTCCATGAACTGTCAACCTCAATTACACACCAGCTTGGCACCTAGGAAAGCTGATACAAAAACCATGAGGCCTCAAAATTTGTACTCTTTAGGGTGACACCCACCTGTAGCAGCCTCAACGGACCCCAAGCTATTGTGAACTCATGTATATAAAATGTTGCTGTTCTACTTTTAACAGCAGGCAACACAGAAATGGTCTATTCCTAGAAGTCATGTTTTAATGCTGTTTCACAGATTCCACATATGCAATGCTAAAATCCTCTCTTGGTCAACCGAATCATAAAAACGATGTGGGTAAAACAACAGAGAGGTCAGCAAAGAAATATCCCATTAAAAACAAACACTCTGCAGTTGGAATAGCTTTTGCCTAATATCTGAAGTACAGATATCAGATCATGCCTGCTGATACAAACACACTCATTACCCACACTGGTTTAGCACCACCTGAATCAGAGATATAACCACCTTTATGAATTCATTCTCACAACTTGTGTGACTTTACCATCCTTAATGCTGAGAGATCATGCAACACAAATGGCTTCAATAGTATTTGTGTCTCACACAGAGATCAAATGGGAAAAAAAAAAGATAGGGTGAATAAAAACCAGCTTCTGCACATTAAACAGACCCTTCACACAGACGAGGAGACTTTCTGCCTCTACCACAGCAAGACCAAACGGGCAGCGCTGCGAACAGCTTCTCAAACAGAGCAATGTTATCCCAAGAGATGGCTGGATCCAATTACAGAAACATCTGATTAAAAACTCTTTTAAGTCAAAAACACAGGCACGGGCCCTCCCTAGTGCAAGAGCTCGTACACTGATTTATTAAGCCTTTTCCTTTGTACTGCTTAAGCAAGTTACAACGCTCCTGAAATCACACAAACAATTAGCAGAGCTGCTTGTGATTAAGCGCTGTATCTGGACCTACAGTACTAACGTGGCTTTAATTCTAATCAGAGCCCAAACTCTCCAGGCACAAAGCAGAATAAACGAAGGCTTGAGATATGCAATAATTTACTGTAGCTTTTAAATACTATTGCCAAAATCTGACAGTAAGAAATACTAAATAAATTCCATTAATAGGCACCAGGCATTGAATTTCTAGAAATTTCTAGATGAAGACGTCCCGAGTGGCATAGAATCATGGAATCATTATGGTTGGAAGGGACCTCCAGGGTCAGCAAGTCCAACCTTTATCCCATCATATTCCTAACCATTAGACCATGGCCTCAAGTGCCTCATCAACCCATTTTTTGAACACCCCCAGGGACGGTGACTCCACCACCTCCCTGGGCAGCCCATTCCAGTGCCCAACCACCCTCTCAGGAAAGAACTTCTTCCTAATCTCCAACCTAAACTTCCCCTGATGGAACTTGAGGCCATTTCCTCTTGTCCTGTCATCAGCAATTTGGGAGAAGAGACCAACACCAGCTTCACTACAACCTCCTTTTAGGTAGTTGTAGAGGGCAATAAGGTCTCCTCTCAGTGGTGCTCACACAGCTGGTCTTGCACCTCTCTCAAGGCTGGTGAGGGCTGTGTGTTCACAGAACGGTAACACAAATCTGTCCTTACACACAGATGTCACATACCCAGAATATCCCTCCAAGAGTAAGAAGGAAACCAGGAGAACAAACCATAATACATTCAAAGCCCAAAATCCACATGTACAACATGAGAAAACCCACAATCTATTCCTGAGCAGGACTAATAATTCACAGCAGTGCAATGTGACTCGGGCTGATTTAACCCAGAATGTCCTGACCGAGCCAGTTCAGCCCCAGGCCCTCACTGATTGATGAGAATGTATCCAAAAGCCAAGGTATGGCAGCCAGCTGGGTCTGGGTGAGGGTACCCACCTGAAAGAATGACAGTGACGTTCAGTGCAATGAACAACCCACAGAACAGTCCAACTCTGAAGGTAGTCCAGGCTGGTACAGGCTGCAAACAAAGGAACGGTGGAATTAAGGTGGGGTAAACAGTTTATCAGCAAAGCCAGGTTAATTTGCAGAGTAAATTTAAAATCAGCAATATGATGTTCTGAGCTCTGACTGTGCTCTTGCTCTTGAAGTGAGGTTTTTTTAAAATGCTGGATAATATTCTTGCCATGCTGAAACAGAGCTTGGCCATCTCAACACCCTTTGAAAAATATCCCAGACTACACAAAAACTAAGAATATGGTATTATTAGCACAAATTTCCTTGTACATTTTATCTCACCCCTTCATTTCCTTGTCTGCATGCATTAGGAATGGTCGGCTATTTGCAAACCTTCTGGAACTAAAGCAGATGACGTGACCATGTCCCCCCTCAAAACCTATGAAGCATGCTCACATCAATTATTTTCACTGTTTTGTTCAAATGCTGAATCTAATTTGGCACCTTGACCAGGTGAAGCAGCAGCTTTGCTGTATAACTCGATCTCTCACCTGAGCTGCTCCTAAGGGTGGAACACGCAAGCGTTTCATCGCCTTCTGTCTGTCTCCATCTTCCAACTCGTTGGTCACCACTTCCTAAGGAGATAAAGATACACATCACAGAAGTTCATTCTGATAAGCACATGGTACTGCATCAAAACCAACAAAGAAAATAATAGCAGATGATTTCCAAGTTACTTTTGAGCCTTGGTCCAATACTCTTCTAGCACACAGTGACAAAGATAGGAGAAGCTCTCCAGTTGAAAAGAACATACTCAAATTTATGGAAGCAGTGCCAGAAATCAGTGGCATTTCAAAATCAATTAACAGTTGTCTTGGTGGTGAATGCAAGCCACAGAGAGGGCAAAACACTGTAGGACTCAGTAATGAACAAGATGTGATTTTCTAGTTAGAAGATGAGCAGTACTCAGGGGAGCATCTCTACCTCTGTTTCAGAGATAAGCTGGTTGATCTTCTTGCAGGTGTAGAAAGGTGCCACCTCCACCTCAGCCACCCGCCACTCTGCCCCCCGCGCCGTCTCCAGGTTCTTGTCATGCTTCTTCAAGATCTTGCGGAAGCCGGTGAAGTTCAGGTTCTACAGACAAGAGAAGAGTTACTGGCTATCATCAGTCAACCGCCGAGAATCTAAGTGGTTTTATTTCCAGCATTAGCAAACAAGGAATAGTTAACAAGAATCATCAAAATGATTGTATTTATTGTCAGGAAGTTTTTGAGCTATTACTTCATTAGAAGTAATACATATGCCTTGCAAATAACAGAATAAATGCAGGACTCAAGGGCACAAAAAGAGGTAACTTGTTTGCAGGGAACTACTTAAAAGTATTCCCTGAAAAGGCAAATCACTGCCACTTTCCTCCTCAATCCACGAAGCGACGATATTCCTGATGAAACCTCACTGATGACAAATAACCTGTGACATACTCAAAACTTGTGAACTTACAGAACCACAGAACCATCAAGGTTGGCAGAGACCTCCAAGCTCACCCAGTCCAACCCCCACCTCCATCCCCACTCACCCACATCACCCAGTGCCACATCCAGACGCCTCTTGAACACCTCCAGGGACGGTGACTCCACCACCTCCCTGGGCAACCCATTCCCACCCCCAATCACCCTCCCAGGGAAGGNCCCCCCCTCACCCCAACCTCCTCTCAGGGAGCTGCAGAGAGCCATGAGGTCCCCGCTGAGCCTCCTCTTCTCCAGGCTGAACACCCCCAGCTCCCTCAGCCGTTCCCCATCAGCCCTGTGCTCCAGGCCCTTCCCCAGCTCTGTTCCCTTCTCTGGACACCCCCAGCCCCTCGAGGTCTGTTTTGCAGTGAGGGGCCCAGAGCTGACCCCAGCACTCGAGGTGCAGCCTCACCAGTGCCCAGCACAGTGGGACAATCCCTGCCCTGCTCCTGCTGGCCACACTATTCCTGATGCAGGCCAAGATGCCATTGGCCTCCTTGGCCACCTGGGCACACTGCTGGCTCATCCCCAGCCAGGTGTCACCCAGCACCCCCAGGTCCCTTTCTGCTGAGCAGCTCCAGCCACTCTTCCCTGAGCTTAAAGCTATTTCAGGACAGGCTCCCTCTGCCTGGGTGCACCTCCCCACATACGCCCTGGGTACTGCAGCTTGGCCACTGCTCCCTGGATTAGCAGCAGTTGCAGTGAGCTGTAACCACCACTGAAAGCTGCAGACAGACTGTGTTTTGCCCCAGCTCCCCTAGTCATTGCTAAACCCTCACGATGGTTTTTCCCTTCTGATTTCCAGTTTCTTTAAACTTCACACTGGTTTCCAACCAAGTCCTCTGGATAAGTGCATCATAGCAGGGAAATCCTTGCGCGAAAGTTTCAGACACTGCAGATAAACCCCAACAAGTGCATCCCCACAGCAGCTTCCTTTCCCACAGAGCCCATGGGACAACAACTGCCAAACTGATTCGGGCTTGCAGACGTGGGAGATGCAACCCTACAACCCGAGCACACCATGCTGCATTAGAACAATAAATCACTGCTGATTTCCAAGTTACGTGCGAGCCCCGACTGTTCTAATGCACAGCAACTAAGGCAAAGCTCATCACACTGCATTGTGCAGGTAATTGCTGTGACAAAATGCATCAGAATCCTGCATTTCACTGTACAGAAAACACCACTCGAAAGGCTCAACGTCTCCTTGAAGCAACAGCAGGAACACAGGCAGACCAAGGTTCATTTCTAGAAAAGCTCAAGACAGTAGCTTGGAAAGAAAAATAGAGAGAACAGCAAAATCTGATGCCCTGGGGAGAGGCGCCAACTACTCACTGAAATTATTTTCAATCTAATTACGCTTAGAGTGATTTAGTGCCAGACCCCTACCACACAGGTGGGGAAATGAGGCTAGGGAGACAGGAGCAGGAAGCCAATGCATTAACGATCTGCATTATTGCAGACAAGAGACTTTAATTACTTTCTATTAGCAAAGCCAGCATTCCACCCCAGGGAGAGCAGTTTGCTATTTCATACATCTGAAATGGAAAAGATGCAGCAAAACAATGATTTGGGGCTGAGATTTTTCTGCTGCCTGAACTGACATCACTTTCTTCACCACGGGTGCAATCACAGCCTGGCTCTACTGTGATGCTTTGCTGTTCTTGCTATTCATGATGCTTTTAGTTGGCAAGGGGCTTTCTCCAAGCCTGACTTCCATTTCTGCTGGATACTAATCGAGTCCATCGAAGCAAATCAACTCATGGTATGTTTTGTCATTAAAGGTGAAAAAAAAAACCCAAACAGTGCAACTTAACGCAATAATATTATGCAAGATCAAGTAGAATTAAACAGTGGAGTCACATATACAAGTGTATTAGGAAATGCACAGCAGTTTAATAAGACTGATTCAGACTTCATTATTTGCCCCACCAGTGTACTATATTATACATAGTACATGTCAATATATACTTAAATTTATGAAGATTTATTTGTTCTAACACACGGTATTTCAAATAAACAGATTGATATATATGTGTGCACTCTGGAATTATAGATTACTGTTAACAATAAATTAACTTTACCAGATGTTTAATAATTAAATAATAAATAATAAACAAGTAACAGCTGCCCTGGAGATGAGTTTGAGTTTGATGTGGTGTTTGGTTTGTGTACCTCACAAATGACCACATGCAACTTTTGCTCTTGTTTCAGTCCTAACAGACTGAGGAATTTGCTTCACATGGATTTTCCAGTCTTGGTAACCCAAACCAAGGCTTCAGGATTTCATCAAAGCCATAGTTTGACATTTATAATGCCACTGCTGACCTCACTTCACTTCCTACATGAAGCCCTCAGCTACATCATCTTCCCACCAGGTTATTGTCTTTCCTCTCCAAAACTGCAAGAGCTTGAATATTCCTAGTTCTTATATTCTAAGCTCAAAAGTGATTAAGAGCAATATCCTGGGATTTGGTTTTATGTTTGCTTTAGTACTTGTATTCCTTGTCCTCAACTTCAAGACAAATTTGAACTAATTTTTTTTTTTAATTCTCTTTTCAAAGATGTGTTGCAGAAAGAAGCTCATCTGGAAACTCTGAAAGCTATCAAATCCAGATGGGTTTTACATCAATACTTAGCGCACATACAATGGACCCGGACCCATGGTAGTAAAATGCACAAATGTAAGTGTGCAAGATGCCCTTCTTCACTGATGCAGAGTAAGGAAAGATTTTGCAAAAGAATTACCCATGTCACCCCCTGTTTAAATTCTTCATCAAGCCTCAGAAGTGATTTTCTGTAACCGAGAGTAAGAGCTTTCTTTTTGTTTTTAGGAAAAAAAACAGTGAAGAAATCACAGCAGGTAATACTGCTTCATTCCATTCCTGAAAAGCTACAGATAACTCTGCCTCTCGCAGAATTCTGAACTGGAAACTCTAATAGTTAAAGGGCTTTATTGAGAAACTCATCAATAGTTTCTGGACATGTGTTCAAAAACATAACAGCACTTCAGGAGAGGTACAAACACTCAGAATTTTGGAAGAATTAGGTCTCATCCATACTGCACAGCAGTACTCAGTTATTCTCATGGTGAATTTTTTTTTAGTAAAATTCTCCAGTACAACACTGGTATAGATCTAAAAACCGATACAATGAGTTTAAGTTCAACTATTCTTATTTAACGAGCTGAAAAACCTCACAATAAGACATCTAAAAGCATTTCAGAGTATCTAACATGAAAAGAGCCACCCTAGCGAAAAAAGATTTAACAGTTTCAGGTTTTTGTTTCAAGATTTTTGTGTCTGCAATATTTACCATGCTCTTTCATGCCAGAAATCCAAGTACAACTAAAGATTTGTTTTTTCATACTTGGGAGGCAAACGAAGCCTGTATCCTACAGAATTAATAACATCTTTTTTTAAATGGATGTTTTAACAAGAAATTCTGATATAGCAAGGTCACAGTCTCTTCCATGGTAACGCCAAGAGGAAACAGTACTTTAGTACTTCAAGTTTCATTACAAATATTAGATAAAAGAGCTTCTTCCCCAACTTGCCAGCTCCAGCCCTGCACAGAACAACACACTACAGAAGGAGGAGACCTTGAAGTGACTTCGTGTCCTGACCATGCCTGGGCCAAGGGTGCTGGGGTCAGCCAGCCCAGAAAAGGAACAAGAAGAAAGGTCCTTCTGCAGTCAGCTTAGCACTTCTAGTTCAACAGAAAGCAGCAAGACACAGGCTGCTAGCTGCTAAGCACCTGCCTTTTCTTTAAAAACACTCTGGGACCCCAAAAAAAAAGAAAAACCAGCTTAAATGAGGCAACTCAAGGATACACAAAGCACAGAGCCATTTACACACGAGGCTTTATAAAACCACCTCTTTTCGCAGGTACCTGATAGTTCTGCAGTAAGATGAGGCTGAGGTAGAGCTCACTGAAGGCCAATTTCAGGTCTTTGATATTCCTATGCTGGACACGCTCCTCGTGGGACAGGTGGAAGACCGGCTTTCTGCGCCGCTGCAGCGTGGAGACCCCGCTGGCTTCTTTCTGTGCATCCAAAGTCGACTGCAACTCAGTGCGAAGAGTTGTAAACCTGCGCTGAGCTTCTGCAAGCTTTTCTGTTAGCAAGGGAAGGGAGAAGTCAGGTAAGAGCACAGCAACCTGCCTACCCAGCCTGTAAAACACACTGTATCTTTTCTTCAAATAAATGTGTATGCAGGTGAAAAGCATTGAGTAACCCATCACATGGCCTTCCCTCCACACAGTGCTAAATTCATAGACTGGTTTGATTGGGAAGGGACCTTAAAGCCCATCCAGTGCCACCCCCTGCCATGGGCAGGGACACCTCCCACCACACCAGGTTGCTCCAAGCCCCATCCAACCTGGCCTTCAACACTGCCAGGCAGGGGCAGCCACAGCTTCTCTGGGCACCCTGGGCCAGGCTCTCACCTCCCTCACACCAAACAATTTCTCCCTCCCATCCCATCTCCATCTCCCCTCTGGCAGTTGGAACCCGTTCCCCCTCGTCCCATCACTCCCTGCCCTTGGCACCAGTCCCTCTCCAGCTTTCCTGGAGCCCCTTCAGGCACTGGAAGGTGCTCTACGGTCTCCCTGGAGCCTCCTCTTCTCCAGGCTGAACCACTCCAACTCCCTCAGTCTGTCCCCAGAGCAGAGCTGCTCCAGATCTCTGAACGTGGCCTTTCAAGAACTCTGAGTATTTCTCTTTCATGAAGCACCTTCTCTTTAAAGGTTTTAATGCACTCCTATGGAAAACATACACCTTCTCAAAAAAAAAAAGCCATTATGTCAGACAGGTGTTAATTAATATATTCAAAATCAAGGGGCTGTCCCTTCAGCACAGAGTAAGGCAGCACTGGAGACAAACCGAGACCTCTCAACACCCACCCCAGATCTGATTCCTAGGGGATGCTCATTCCAGCATCGTGATGGATGGAAGAAGCCCAGCCTGCACAGCTGCTGCCTGAACCTCGGGGCTACCAACCGGCACCAGGAAGCAGGGTCCGGCCACTCATGCTGGCAGAGCTGCAGCTGGAGACAGCCAGGCAGATAGGGTCTCCTCCAAATACCGAAGCAGTGACCACACGTCTGCTCGGCGTGCAGAGAAAGCTGCTCGCCTTTCTCAAATGCATTAAAAAACCCCTATTAGACACCATCCTGAACCTCAACAGTTAGCAAGCACAGTGCTTTTTGTATCTGCACACCCACTACGTGTTTACTACCTTTTTATACAACAGCAAGGAAATCAAAGGAAAACAAACATGACACTGAATTTTGGAGCTCGGAGAGAACGCAAGCCCCGTGCCAAGCTCCCGGTGACAGACAAACACAGCTTCTGCTTTGATCAGGAGTTACAACACTAGTAGCTGCCGTACATGATCCACTGTAAGCATTTATCCCTCTTTTCCTCAGTTAAGCTCACGCAGGTTAGAAGCACTGCCTCGTTATTTACTGATTAAAGGCACAGACAGCTTGACTTTAAAGATCATTCTGATGTGTTTTCGGAACGAGTCAGTCCCTCCCTCACATCCCAAGTGTGAAAAAGCTGTTCCTTTAAACACACTGGTTTATGTACCTTCAGAAAGGAATCTTTTTGGCTAAATAATAGAATCATTATGGTTGGAAGGGACCTCCAGGGTCATCAAGTCCAACCTTTATCCCATCATATTCCTAACCATTGGACCATTAGACCATGGCCTCAAGTGTCTCATCAACCCGTTTTTTGAACACCCCCAGGGACGGTGACTCCACCACCTCCCTGGGCAGCCCATTCCAGTACCCAACCACCCTCTCAGTAAATAACAATCTACTCATGCTAAAACCAGCATAACTGACACCATTATCTTTCTCTTTGTTCCATACAACTAGTTTCTTCCAGGCTTTTTTCCCCCTTCTGTGGCTTCACTCACAGCTTTGGCACCTCTGGGATAAGCACCATGGCAGACCATGGGCGCTGGCGTTGGCCATGAAGACTCTGAGCAGGCTCACGGTGTTGGAGCAGATGGCTGGGAGCTCCACCCGAAAGGACACACACCACTCCACACCAGAAACCACAACCCAAGGATCATGAAAAAAAACACTATCACACCAAGGAGCCAGTAAAACTTCCCTCCAAGTTCCAGCTTACATGGTCATGGTTGTGATCAAACCCTGTTTCACCAGAGAGGAGGTAATCCAACAGCCCACACCCACCCACAGCTCCCTGGCTCAGGGCTCTGGGCATCTCAGGTGGGCTCTTAGAATCAGAGTCATAGAACACGCAGAGTTGGAAGGGACCCTCCAGGATCATCCAGTCCACCTCCTGTCCCTGTGCAGGACACCCCAGGGTCACCCCATGTGCCTGAGAGCATCATCCAAACGCTGCTTGAGCTCAGGCAGGGTTGGTGCTGTGACCACTGCCCTGGGGAGCTGTGCCAGTGCTCGACCACCCTCTGGGTGAAAAACCTTTCCCTGAGATCCANCCCTCAGCCTCCTCTTCTCCAGGCTGAGCAATCCAAGTGATCTCAGCTGCTCCTCACAGGTTACCCCTCTAGGCCCTTCACCATCTTTGTGCCCTCCTCTGGACGTGCTCCAGCAGTTTGATGGCCTTTTTGAACTGAAGAGCCCAGAACTGCACCCAGTACTCGAGGTGAGGCTGCACCAGTGAGGAGCAGAGTGGGACAATCCCCTCCCTTGACTGGCTGGGCCACGCTGTGCTTGATGCATCCCAGGACAGGGTTGGCCCTCCTGGCTGCCAGGGCACACTGCTGGCTCATATTCAGCTTGCCATCAACCAGGACCCCCAGCTCCCTCTCAGCCACGCTGCTCTCCAGCCACTTCTTCTTTTTCCTCCTTGTACACACCATGCTCCATATTTTGCTGACTAAGTTCAAGCCGTGGCTTCCTACAAATACTAAAAACAGCTCCTAAATGAACCACAAAACCGTTACTAGCTGAACAGTAGCCCAAGCAGATGCTGATGATGCTAATTTAAAATATAACAAACCTCCTCTCTAGAAAATCCCAAACGCAAACCAAAACTGGCCACAAATAAAAATGTAGCACTTGAACTCTGCTGGAACCATCTGAAAATTTTATTGCTATTCTTTTTTCTCTCAATTGAGTATAGATTTTCTTGAGTGTAGTCCAAATAAGCACAAACTGTTATTGAATCAGATTTAGTTAATAGCAGTTTTCCTTCTTGCTGAGCTGGGGTAACGGTCTGGGAAATGAAGGCTATGTTTGATGAGAGCTGACAATCCGAGCACATAGCAAAAGGCAAAGGCATTTAGCAGTGGGCACTCCAACCCCGAGCACCCCAGGGAGGAGCTGGGGTCTGGGAGCAGCCCATCCCCACAGGTTGGGATTGTCCATGCTGTGGCAATCCCTGGTGACGCTCCCTGAGGATCCCTCAGCACATGGAAAGATGATGAGGAAATGAAGTGGAGATGGGCAATATTTATTGTCGTGAAGACAAGCATGTAATAAGCCATATAATAAACCTATAATAAATAGCCACAGGTCATAATCCAAGCCAACACATGCCTGGAGATACTATAGGGTCCAATGGGACATATTTCTGACACGGGCAAGAAGAGGAACCTCTGGTGGACCATTTCTTGATGCAGCTTATGTTAATAACCCTAATAAAGGGTTTCCATACTATTAAAGTCATGTTGCTCTTCTGCAAATAAAAGATTTATTTTAATCTTATCACAAGAGATTTTCAAGTTACGTGTATTCTCTCCTATAACATTTTGAAATGACAGCAAGCTGAAAAAACCCCTACCCTGTAATATTAATGCCATTTCAAACAATGCCAGAATGGGTGCGTTTATGTGGGTGCACGTGTGCTAGCAGGTCCTCATTAGGGAAAATTATAATCTGTATTGTGCATCTGAATTGACAGAACTTCCTCCACAGGGTCTAGCTTGTAGTACACCTATAGCTAGGAAAGCAAGACAAGTTTCTGAGCTGAAAAGCTTTATGTCACACCTGGGAGAAAAACATCTCGCAGGGAAACCCAGCTGAGAAGAACTGTTCTGAGTTAGGTACTCATGAACCCAATGTGGAGAAATGCCTATAAAGCACAAAACTCAGCTGGCCTAATAAAACATGGCATTTCTAACCACAAACTGCCCCTCGCCCTTGAGTTTGACTCTGCTGTGGCTATAGCAAAACACCACTGCTCCAGGGCGCAGCTATTGCATCTGTTGTGCTTTCAGCTATTCTCATGCTCACAGCCCAGGTCCTGCTAGCAATAAAATAGCTGGCAATAAAGCCATGGCCTGATGGTTATCGAAATATTCTGCACAATTCAACTTTGTCTTTGTTACCAGATTAAAATCAGGAATAGAAAAGGCTCCTATATTGTGCTGCAAAGGCCTGTCTACAGCACCAAGCTAATAAATCAATGTAAGAGAAAGTATAGCAGAAGTCAATTTAAAGGCTTTTCTAATTGAAAACCCAGTTTGAACCTCACCAAAACCAGCTGCAGTGCAAGGGTGGGTGGAACTGGAGCACACTGTTACTACGCCTTTTGTAGCAATATTACAGGGTGAATTTCTGATTGTCTCATTCTAAAGTTTCTTTTCCAAACACAGGGTGGGAAAGCAAACTTTCTGAGGGAAAACAACAAACACCAGCACTCTGACCCCTAGGAATCCCTGCTCTTACCACCATTATATATTTACTCAATTTACTAAACAGGATTTCATACACAAACTGCTCCTAGCTGATCTACTCCAGGAAGCTGCAAGAGTTTAAGCAAGAGTTAAGCACTTAAAAACTTGTTGGACACATTAAGACAGCCAAGGTATCGTGCACAGGGTAAGCCCACGATAGCAATTCCTGCAGAAACTCGGGAAACACCAGCTAGGGAGCTCAGCACACCTAGAACACACACAGGAGGCTGTCACCATGGATAAGTGAGAAACTGTGCCCTGTATGGAACCTGCCACTTAAGTTTAAGGGCATCTTCATAAAGCTCAGCAGGATGCTATTGCAAAGCAGGGAAATCACCTGCCCTTCATTCTCCCTGCTCTCAAAGACCATGGTTTAGCTCCACATATGTGATTAAAGCAGAGCAGCTTCCCATATAAACCTGCCCTATAATTACCTGACCTGCATGACCACCGTGGTTATTCTGAAAGTCTGGGAGCTTCAGACTCTTTTTACATTGCTGTATTTTCCACAAATACACACAAATAAGCACCTTACCTGAATAGAAAATGTTGATTTTGGCAAGTTCTTTCTCACAGGTCTGGAAGAACTTCTCTTCAAACGTGGCAAAACACCTTTTCACTGTGTCTTCATCTGTGTCTGTAAAACAAAGCAGGAAAAAATAAAGCTGTAGCAGAGCAACATAGGAACAATTTGCTAAGTGGCTGCCATGGAAATATTTCTTGAGAGTAGATTCACCTTCTTTCTCACAAAGGGAAAGAACAACAAACAAGTCCAATGGGCTCTGAGGGCACACATGGTTGGATATAAAAGGAATGGTGTCAAGATGGAGAGGGAAAAACCCACATGAGCAGAACTGCAGCTTGACCAAAGTTCCTACCATCTTTTTTGATCCTTCAATTGCTATTTCAGATCTCACATGCTTCATTGCCACTTCCTAACCCAGCCTGTGTGACTGCACCTGTAGGGCCATCCTGGATCAAGACTGCTCTTTATACCTACAGGAACTTTTTTATAAAGGTATCTCACCTACCAGTACAAAGTCACCCACCCTGAAGCTGCATGCCTGTGGAAAGGGAAGATAATGCCCCATCCCCACCTGCCCACTCTGCTGCCTTCAGCATCCTGAAGCCACCTCTCTGCTGCCATGTCAACCTGGCACAAAGCCACACAACCACTGCAGGGGTGGTCCCCCTCCTCCTTTCCACATCACTTCTGCAACCAAGCAGTGAGCCAGATGAGGGAGAGATCACAGAATCATCAAATGGTCTGGGTTGGAAGGGACCTTAAAGTTCCAATCCCTCTGCTATGGGCAGGGACACCTCCCACCACACCAGGTTGCTCCAAGCCCCATCCAACCCGGCCTTCAGCACTGCCAGCAGGGGCAGCCACAGCTTCTCTGGGCACCCTGGGCCAGGCTCTCACCACCCTCACACCAAACAATTTCTCCCTCCCATCCCATCTCCATCTCCCCTCTGGCAGTTGGAACCCGTTCCCCCTTGTCCCATCACTCCATGCCCTTGGCACCAGTCCCTCTCCAGCTTTCCTGGAGCCCCTTCAGGCACTGGAAGGTGCTCTAAGGTCTCCCTGGAGCCTTCTCTTCTCCAGGCTGAACACCCCCAACTCTCTCAGCCTGTCCCAGAGCAGAGCTGCTCCAGCCCTTGGAGCATCTTCGTGGCCTCCTCTGGACTCTATCCAACAGCTCCGTGTCCTTCTGATGTTGGGGGCCCCAGAGCTGAACACAGCTCTTCCAACCAAAACCGAAGTAGATTAAATAGCAGCACAGCCACCCTCAAAATGCCACTATCACTCCATGTCAGGGTAAATTCTTGCATTTATCCCTCCAGAAGTTGTTCTGCTCTTCAGTTTTGCATATTGGTGACTTCTCCAGTACAAACTTTAGTGAGAGCAAACCTCTTTAACAAAGATTGGGCTTTATGATGGGGGTTTAGTTTTTCTTCCCTGGGTTTACCATGACCAAAAGCCAAGTCCCATCGTTGCAGTGTGTTCATGCCATGCCCTTTCCAGCTTGTGAGTCATTCCCTCCAGGGCTTCTCCAGCACTCCCACCATTGCAGTGTGCTTGGTGCTGGGACTGGTATACAGGGTCTCAGCCTACCACAGGCACTGGTCTTGCTCTTGAAGAACAAAGCTGGCCATGAAAAGTATTCATCCCAGCTCAGCAAACAAAGAAAGTGTCAAGCTGTTAACTGAAGGCTTCATTTGACCTTTGAGGAGGACTCACTGGCTCCAGCCATCATTCCCACCTCCTCATCACTATAATCCTTCAAATACAGATGTAGCACCACAGCAAACTAAGTTATGCCCAGCGAATAATTGGGAAACTGTGTGGAAACTGTCTGCTTCCTTCCCAGAAAATAAAATCTCTCATAAGCAAAATTTAAAGGAAGAAGCCTAAATTACAGTGATCAGCTCCACGCTTCTCCCCCACTGCTCTGGGACTCTTTCAAAATAACCAAGTACAATTCTATAATTCAAGTCAAACTTTGCAATTAAAGAAGCAATTCAGTCACTTTGTTATTATAAGGAATATAATGCAGCATCTCCAGAAGTGCAGAACTTCAAAGACAGAAAGAATTTTCTAATAATTAAGAATTGAGTTTAATCAGTAAAAATTAAAGACTCCATACTATAATTACAAATTTTAGCACTATCAGTCATCTGTCCCAAATGTTCCTAATGCTGAAATAAAGCAGACTATTCCTAGCCCCCATAGTTACAGTTTCTGAATTCTCATGCAGTCTTTCAGACTAAGAAAAGTCAGTATTATCCCAAAGAGGAAAAACTAAAATTTTATCATGGTCTTGATAAGGTCAAGAAATAACATTTTGAAATACATGTTATTGAACTGAGATGATGAGTGTCTACAGGAAAGCTTCACTCACTAGCAGATAAACACACTGGACTGTCATAACAACAACAAAAAAAGAACCTTTCTTCTGGCATTAATTTATAGGTAAAAACAACCTCAAAGTAGTATTAATACACAGGGTGTTTCAAAAAGCTGGACCCAATTTCATTATATTTTCAGTTTCAAATTGGGTCCAACTTTTTGAAACACCCTGTATATTGAAGATTTAGAATTTCCTGATGTTTATGTTTGTGGCACTGATATTAAACACCATAAACATACAGATGCTATACTAATGTTTTAGGGGGGGTGTATAGGAAGAGCAAATAAGGCAATGCAAGCCTACAGGGGCAATGCTGGAGAAAGTCTGTCTTTCGTTGGAGTTTGATGATACTTTAAAGAGTAAAATAGAGGAGGGGAAAAAAACCCAACAGTGCTGTGCAGATGACTGGTGTTTACAACTCCACCATCCAAGGGCTTGTAGAAAAGAATTCGCAAGGGCTCCAAAGACTGTTCCAAACTCCAAGCTTTGGCTCCTGAGGTCCCTTTATTATCGGACGATTATACTTGCAGATCCGTGGCTACTCCCAAGGATGAGGGCTCCCTCCCTTGTGCAAATAAACCCTGAAATGACAGGGCTCGGGCTCCTCTTTGCTGAAGCGAAGCAGCAGGAGCCCTGAGGTGTCATCCCTCCCCTGCTCGAGGTCACTGGCCGGACACAGGCTTTGCAGAGCCACACACACATTGCCCCAGCCGCTCCTGCTCAGCTCAGCAACTCAACACAGAGCCCTCCTTGAGGGCTGCCTAAAACACCAGGGCAGAAAATAACTCTGCTTTGGGGCTGGTAATTTCTAACAGCAAGTCACAGCAGTTGCAACATCCCACCCTAGGGCACTGCACCAGCAAGGCCGATCTGAACTTGCCTGGAGAGCCCCAGTCCTTGACCCAACAAAACACAAACAGGCGGGTGAGGCAACAGAAACCACTATGCAATACTTTATAGGCAGAGATTTTATTCACTAGCTGCCTGAAACTTCAAATAACAGCAAACAGGCAGTATCAAAACAAAGCTGACTCTTAAGGAAGGAGCCAAAGGGCAAATTCTTCAGCCCAAAGAGTTTACACATCTCCAGCAGAAGAGCTTACCTATGGGTGCTTTCTGACATGGGGCAATCACCCCTTCACCCTTTAAAAACAAGTCCTGTAGAAATAAAAGCACAGGGGCTCACTGCTTTCCTGCTTCAGGAACACCAAACGACTCTGATCACCACTTCTTTTCTAGGTCTCAGGAAGTTCACAAAGTAAAATCAAGCAAGTTTTTAAAATTCAGTCGCTGGGATGACTCAAGGCCAAATAACTCTCATCAGGAAGCAGAGTATACTTCTTGTCCATGAAGCCAAGCATGAACATTTCTACAGAATCAAAATATCACCTCCTCAGATAGCAAAAAACTCAGCTCATCATAGCATTAAATAAACAAAATGCCAAATAAATGGATAAATACCTTGTTTTGTACATTACTGACCACTTCAGGAAATGGCAAGTGTGTTAAACTGACTATTTCTGAAGCTCAGAAGAGAAAAACAGGCTTTAAAACACAAACAAACCACTACTGGAAGACCTTTCAAAAACCTTGAGATTAGGAATTCGGGTCTCTATTTCAACCTCGAAGCACCTCTGACTCAGAGGAAAGCCAGTTCTACATAAACTATTCAAAATCCTCTCCCAAACGTCCAACACCTTCTCACAGAAGATGTTTTGCAGGCCACAGTGGACGCCAGCTTTCAAAGCAAGGATTCTCTGTGAAGAAAAGGTTTCCCTTTGGTCCCATTCCCACTGCAGTTCAGTCATTTAGCTGCAATAATAGCTGAACGCTGCCAAGGCTATTGCCTTTATTTATTTATTTCCCCCCAAGGCTAGGACAGGACAACATTTTTTGCCATGAGAAAATCACAGTGCCAGAACCGGCCTTGGATTCAGAAGCTCCATGACAACAGGAGCTGCTTTTAAAAGGCATCCAGCTCTTGCTGCCAAGAAGGGCCAGCAGTAACCTTCCTTTTGTTCTTTTCCTATAGCCCCAATGCTCCATTTACCCTAAAAGCTCCACGAAGTTGCCATGAACAAGGTGGCCAAGAAGACAATCTGATCAATATTGCAGCTTCCTGACCTGATCTCCCTACACAGTCACCTGCCGTGAATAAAACACACAGTGAGCCCCAACAACTCTGGCTTTGACTTGCAAAGCCAAGTGGTGAACCAGCACCAATCTGGATGTACTCCCCTCTCACCATGCTTCCTAGCTTGCAGAGAGTTCAGATGCTGGCACGCCCAAAACAGAACCCAAAATTGAAAAATCAACATACAAGTGACATTCCTGTGCTGTCCCAAGCACTCCGTGTCTGTCAACTGTTCATTTAATTTCTCAGGTTTTGCAGCTATAGTATATTAAGAGGAAATGGCCTTAAATTGCAGCAGAGGAGATTCAGGTTGAACATGAGGAACAATTTCTTCCCTGCGAGGGTGATTGGGTGTGGGAATGGGCTGCCCAGGGAGGTGGTGGGGTCACCGTCCCTGGAGGTGTTCAAGAGGCATCTGGATGTGGTGCTGGGTGATGTGGGTGAGTGGGGATGTAGATAGGGGTTGGACTGGATGAGCTTGAAGGTCTCTTCCAGCCTCTATGATTCTATGACTGATTCTATGATTCTATGAACAAATGGCCAGCATCCCAGGCAGCTCTGCTTACTCACTTCCCCATGAGAAAACTGCCAGTAAAAGAGCAGTGCCCTCTGAAAGGGCATTAAAAAAAAGAGAAACCCTTCAGTTTTTATCATGCTGAATTTTAAGGGAAGTTTAATTAAAAAAAGATTAATTAGCTTTGTTATGAGATCAGCACAGGTGCAGTTCTCTGAATCACCCTCCGTTTGTCACAAACCAGTTTTATCTGAGGTTCTTTCAACACTTTGGCTAGAGAGGATGCAGTTTTATTTATTAGGAGAACTCTGTCACCTGTTCAGTAAAAAAAAAAGCCCAGCTCAATATTGGCATTAAACACAGCAAATCCTACTGAACAGGTGATCCCGAGTTTAACATCAGCACCGTTCTCAATACACTAAAGTTTTGACATTTTCCACACCCTGTCCTTGGCCTCTCGCTAACAAAAAGCCCTGCACACAGGGCTCAAGTCGGTCTGCAGCAGCAGAATGGTGCTCTGAACAATAAACCAAGATTTAAAAGACAGTTTCCTTGTTCCCAGGTCCATGCAGACAGTAACTGCTTATACCTCTAGACTCAGTGGCACATTAGGGGAAAAACATAGAAAAAAAAAAGGCCACTTTTTATTATTACTCTCAAAATTCTTAAAAAATGGGTCACTATAATAAAAAAAAATGTATTCACCTTCAAATGTATCAGCTTTGTCCATCTACTCAACCATCACAATTTCCTAATGCCCCGACAGCTCTATAGCACCAAGATCGTACAGTTTCCCAACCTTTCACACAGTACAGTGAAAAGTTTTACAACTAAAAAAAAATCCAATCAAACTCTGTAGCTCATAAATGCAAGGACAAAGATTACCTTCACACCTCTAGTGCGTCACCCTCATGTTTATTGGGGTGTTCTGCCAAAGGAAAGGTTCTTCTGCGAGACAACTCACTTCCTTGCAACAGAAAGCTGTACTTGGGTCAGCTGCAAATCCCATCACTTGCTGAAATCTTCCAGTAAATTAATTACTCACTGTGCATTTTCATGTCTAACCTTGTGCAAATAAAATTCTGTATGAGAAAACTTTTAAGAGCTTCATGGATAGATATAGAAACTCTTTCCTAGGACATATTCTTGCAATAGAAAGAGTAGAAAGCTAACTCTGCTTGCAAATAAGGAACATTCACGTTATTCCCTCTTAACTTCTGAGTTTCAAATTGTACGTACACATGCAATGGTGTGCAACTCTTGCAATTTATTCCATTAACCAAAAAGCAGACCTGGAATTAAAATACTATAAAATCAGGAAGAAAGAAGCTTAATGCACTATGTAACATTAAGGGAAAAAAAGCCACTAAGAAAATTCATAGCAGGATATACCTATTTTTCTAAACCACCACGGATGAGCTGGTCTGTTCTCCACTTAATGGAAGCTTTAGCCCAAATTAGATTTGGTTATTAAATTATTTCCTTAAATCTAGTAATAAAAAATGACCACTCAGGTAGCAAATGAGGTTGGTACTGTCTGCACACGCAGTGTTCATGTGTGGGTAGGGCAAGGAGGAGGCAAGAATGGCTACAGGTCACCAACACAAGTTCTCTCTGGTTTTGCTGCACCATTTTGTTGTTTTTAGCAATTAACCCAGAATGAACAGAATCTATTTCAAAATACCTTTAGAAATTGCTGTTTTCAGGTTGGTACAAATTATGCTTCCTCATTTTTAGATTGTAGCACTGAAACCTTAGAAGGCAACCAGAAAGATTCTCATCGATGGCTCATTTAGCTGGAAAGAAAAAGCAACCTCCACAACATGCCTACAAGCTAGATATCCAACCAAGTGCCTACTATAAATGATTTGTATCTGTGACTCTGCAAACAGATTTTAAAGCAATGACAGCGTCCTGGTATGAACTTCAGGTGCTGAAAAAACAGGCTGTGCAGTAGCCAGATGTGAGAAGACAGCTGTTGCCCAGCTGGCCAACTACGAGCTCTGTAGCTCGGGCAAGTGGCAGGTTTTGCAGCCTACAGGGCAGCTGCACAGCTGCTCTACAGGTTCAATTCTTTAAACAACTATCTAGCACCTCAAAGAAGTCATTCTGTACATGAAGAAGGCACTAGTCATTGTCACCTACCAGAGGGAAGTCACCAAGGCTTAGAGTGTGGTGGTGGTGTCACTGGATTCTCCTGGTACAAGCCTGCTATGTGTGCATTATTACTGTGACAACAGCTCTGCAAAGCCATCTGTACAACCATGCTCCAAAGCTGACCTTTCTCAAATTCTCTTCTTTCAGAGGAAAGAGATTCTAACCCCTCAGTGGATACATAAAAAGCATGGCTAGTTCAACCCCATGCACCTGGAAGAGGATCTAAATGACTACTTTGCCAGCAGCTGGGGTAGGAGGAGGCAAGAAGGGTCCAAAAACTCAACTAGGTTGGCCCAGCTTTGGAGCAGAGATGACCCTACAGCTCTCTAAGCTTGCATCCCAGCTGTCCCCAGTTTTGCTGTTCAAATTCACCATTATCAGATTGTTGTCTGATTTTGCAAACTGTCGGTGCTGTCTTAGCCTTGGGATTCTACCTCCATTCCATCCTTACACGTGACCACAACGCTTCAACACTCTTACAAAGCTTCACTTGTGTACTATTAGGAAAATCTACATTCCCAGTTGAATAACAAAACCTATGGCAATGTGGGACCTCAGACTCGAAGGACAGATAGGCAGAAACTCATGACAGAGAAAAAAATGAAGAGAAACAGCACAAATGATATTTCAAAACCCACCATAAAAATATTGTTAACACAGTATGACAGACCTGGATGCCAGCAGACATCATACAGTGACAGGACTCTCAATACCTGCCTCCCCTGGTTAAGAACAGCCTTTAAATTCTTACTCTTCCCAAGAAGGAAAGTGAAGATTCACTATGTGTTTTTGCAAGTTTCCCAATAAGCTAGACCAGAAATACTGCTGCACACTTAAAGGTCAAGAAAAGACGGTCAACAAGAGCTGAGACTCCAGGTGAAGTTTCACATTGACCATTACCAGTCTCCAAGACAAAGAGTGGAGAATACCAGGCCTGAGTTACTCACTACATACTAGGACCTGTCCAGGCATAATGGTCACATACGCTCGGTCTAGACAAGCAAGCGGCGATGCAGTTTTGTGGCATCAGCAGGATCACACCAGGACAATCCCTGGTTACACAATGCACCCGCACGTTCCTCAAGCTGCTGATCTGCTGCCTGGAGTTCTGGCTTTCGTTTAAATGAGACAAGACAGCAGCAGTTGCACAAAGAACCATATCACAGTTTACACATTTGAGGTTAAGTAATGTAAGGATACTCCAGGCTCTTATGGACAAGAGGTCTGAACCAGCCCATACACCTCTAACAGATGCTACATGAGACGAAAGTTGAGCACTGTCATCCATTCCTTCTGCAAAGAGAGATCTTCATCAGTCTTTAACCTGAGCAATAATGTATTTGAGATGATATTTTCCCCCCCTCTCTTCAACGATGGGGCCACCAAAGTAAGCTTAGCAGTATCTCCTCATGTTTTTAAGATCCAAATAAAGACCTCAACTAAATAAGCACAACTGGGTTTTATACAGATAGATAACAATTGGAAAAACCTTCCTTCCACTAGTTCACATGGATGGAAATAAAGGATGCTGCCTTAAGTTGCCCAGCTTGGTCCTTAACCCAAGCAGATAAGCACAAAACAAGAAGTCACAAAAGCACATAGCAGCATGGAAAACCAAGACCAGACCTGTTGATGTAAAATCAGGTGCTCAGAGTTCAAATTGAAGTTTTTCCTTATATTTGCTTACCCCACATTTCCCTTCAGCCTGGCCAAACTTCATGAATTCAGTAAATCCTCTACTGGTATCGGTACAAGTACTAGAAGCTCCTGACCTTTTAGCCAAGTGGCATTTAAACAAATACACATGTAGGCTCCAGGGAAGGAAGGGGAAGGTCACCTTAGCTGTATAGATTTGGGCCTTGGGGACAGCCCCCAGATCAGCAATGGAAGAAATTACCATGGGGACTGGAAACACAGCAGCAAGGGGCAATTAAAGGGAACTCAAATACTCCAGTGCTGAATACAGTAGAGATCCCTCACCCTCAAACAGTTTTTGCGTCCTTCCCTGTCCCACCTCCTGAATAAAGGTTGGATTGCACGGCGTGGGAAGAGTCTTTTTTAATGTGCATTCATATCTAGCAAGAAAGACATAAGTTCAATCTGGGGGATATGTTAATCAAGCAAAGAAGGTTTCTACCAGGAGATGAAGCTTCATAATAAAATGACTGTTCATGCTCCTTTTATTGAGCCTCCAGTTTTAATAGTCTTATTTCCAGAGTTTTACTAAGCTATAACAATCACCTTCTCGTTAAAACTGCACAAAGACCTTCAGATCATTTGACATAACAAAAAAGGCAAGATAGGAATTAAAACTCAGCAATTACAGCCAGTTAAAAGAATGGTGACAAAGTGCACTTCTAAAGTCATCATTAGATGAAGTTTTTCCTTCCCATGAAAATCACACGTAGATGGGGCAGTGGGGGGGTTCAGAGGCAGTTCAGGTTGTCCTTTATGTCCTCTTCCAGACACACACCCAATGCCCCTTCCTTTGCTCTGGTACTGCTGCTCATCCAAGGCCAAAGCATTAAAAACCTCATTGATCAACAAACTTCTTGTGGGTTAGTTCTCTGAACCAGCTCAGCACAGGTAGAGAGGAGGCAGTGAGAAGGAGATTACCCCTCTGGCAGCAGCTACCTGTTAGACTGATTTAATTGGACTATCAGCTCATGCCTACCCTGCTATGGGAGATGACTACAAGCATCACCCCACAGCTCAGCTGACAAGGAGACATTGGTAAAGCCAACACAACTCGCCTGAGCTGAAATCACATGCCTGTCCCCTTGATATGAACACAGCAAACATCTTGATTGTTAGTAACACAGACTGAACGTGTTCAAGCTTTTTGGTGGTCTTCTCAACAGCACCTAATCCCCTGCCAACACTCCAGCAGCACATGTGCCTTTAGTCTTCATAGAATCATTGAGGTTGGAAGAGCCCTTCAAGCTCATCCAGTCCAACCCCTATCTACATCACCACTAACTCACATCACCCAGTGCCACATCCAGACACCTCTTGAACACCTCCAGGGACAGTGACTCCACCACCTCCCAGGGCAACCCATTCCCACACCCAATCACCCTCACAGTGAAAAAGGTTTTTCTAATGTCCCTTCTTCTCAAACTCCGTAGGATGCACTTATGGGGAAAGGCCTTCCCCTTATCTTGGATACAAACTGTTTCAGTGTACTCCAGTGCAGCTGATTTTAAAACATTTTTAAGATATTTTAGTATACTGGAGTAGGAATAAAAATAGCTATTTTAGTGTAAAAAGGCAAAAAGCTTAAAAAGAAATAATTTGGAAAACAAAGTAACGTAAGAATTCACTGTGACGTGGTGCTACGCAAGTGATCCCAGCAGCATTTTGATGTGCAAAGCTTTATTGGGACCCCTGAACCACGCAATGCCTTGATCCAAGTTCTCTTGGGCATGATGACCAGCCACTGTCCCCTCTACCAGTGTCCTCACAGGGATGTCTTCTGCTGGGTTCAGCGAGCCTTCTCAAGACACCTGTGCTCATGTGTCTTATCTGTACACCAAAGGTGCTCTGCACATGACTGGCTATGCAACAGGTCTAAGTTACCTTGGGGACATTTTCCTTTGTCCACACCAGGCGACACTTGGGATGACAGTGATATACAAACTAGGACGAAAATCTTCTCCCCAGAACAGAACTAAGAAGGTCGTACAAGGTTCATACATGCATGCCATGACAGACTAAACCTGTCACCCACTCATCCGAAGAACAAGATAAATGCAGAGCGGAATTATCTTTAAATGTAATACAAGTCTTGTTACTTCAGAGCTTTCTCTTCTACTTTCTTTCCCTCTCCCTCCACCAAATATCAGTTTCTACAGTATTTTATTTTTTTAAAAATTGCTGGCTAAAATCAGGTTGTGCATGAGCAAGTCCTACCAGAAAAGTGCTAGTTTATGCTGAAATAGGAGGCCCAGAAACGATCCACATTGATATCAATATCCACATTGATATCATTATCAACAATGCTAAAGCCATCCCTGCAAACACAGCCTGGTAGCAGCTCACCTGTGCTGCACCTTTACCACTCACCCAAACCAAGACTGCTGAAACCTAAGCAAATTCATCAGGATCTGCAGGTGGTCACCAGCAGGACACACACTCCAGGAGCTTCAGGGAATGCCATCTTCCAGCATTAAAGCCATGCCCTGTTGAGCCACTGGATTAGTTTTACAAAACCTCACTTTGGACTCCAGTGCTACTTTGAGAGCCGGTCCTGGCACCCAGCAGGCTCTGGTACAAATGGGCAATCATTGATGTGCTGGAAAAGGTTATTTGCTCAACCCTCCTTGGTTCCCTGATGGACAGAAGGCACAGACCAGTTCTCTGCATTACCTAAACAAACATCATGCACATCCACAGGGCTCCAGACTTCCTCAACAAAGCCTCTGTATGACAAGTATTTCTGTCAGGAGACTCCTCTGCTTCCTCCTTGTCGTTGCACATGGAGGTGGCAACCAGGACCACCTCAAAGCTTACAGGAACATTTTGCTCAGCTACTGGCAACTGTCCTCTGCCTCATGTGGCACCACTGAAATCACCAGTTCACGTTTAGCTGTCTGTCCACCTAACAAAGCATCCCGCTTGGGACATGTCCAAGGCCAGGTTGGATGGGGCTTGGAGCAACCTGGTCTGGTGGGAGTTGTCCTTGCCCACGGCAAGGGGGTGGAGCTAGGTGATCTTTAAGGTCCCTTTCAACCCAAACCATTCTGTGATTCTATGAATCCCTTTGGTAGTTCCCAGTATTGGACAAAGCACTTTACCACCTGCTACGGTTTTGCACAGTAAGGAAGAAAAAGCTTTGCAGTCCAGGACAGTGATTTACTTCCATTGCTGCTGACAAAATGGTGAGAACCTCGAGATGGAGGCACTCCTCCTCTCGTGGGTTGCCGGCAGTGACACTGACAATCTTTAGGGAAACAGTGTAATTAAGACCATTATAACTTTTCAAAAATACAGGGAGTAGCAGAGCTGGCTCCTGATCTGAACGCTCCTGGGAGAGAATGGGATTTAGACAGGGAAAGCCTGCCCCTGCACAGCACACAGGGGACCTGGGAGGGCCCTGCATGGTTGTGTTTGTCTGGGGGGAGTCAGAGAAGGGAATTACAGCTAATTGAAAACATTCTGCATAATTGGAGCTGGTAAGAGACCCATAGCCATCACTCCAGGAGACTATTTGCATCCTTACAACAATTACGGCACACGTAACATTCAGAAGCTAAGCAAAGAAATAGAAGCACTAATAGTGGTGGTAAAAGCCAGGTGAATAAATGGACCATGAACATGAAAAGAAAATGCTACTTTTAAACCTCTTTTCAGACACGGGAGAGCAGTTTTGTTGGGGATGTCAGGGATGGGGAGGAGGGAAGTGACAAAAGGAAGATTAACAAAACTGTGTCTTGGGAAAGACTTCAATTAATATCAAGAGCAACCAGAAAGACAAAACAAATGATGCAGAACCAACTACAGGCTCCCCATATGGAGGGCAACGAAGGCACGGCACAAAGACAAGTCTACTTTAAACATGCTATTGATGGCTTAATTTCCCCCCCGGGAGGGAACACAACTCAAATTCATTTCTCCTTTTTTATTTTACCAGCTATTAAGAGCAAACAGTTAGCGAGAAGATAATAAGCAAGCAATTATCAGATGAATTAAAACATGTTTCCGCGGTATCTCAGAGAAACGACACAGGGCTGGGGATGGCTCTGAGCAAGGTTTTACCAGGGGACCTTCACAGCCAGACCACGTTCAGCTCTTTCGGGTTTCCCAGGAAGGAAGAAACACAACAGCTTTTTTAATTCTCATTAGTGTTTACATCGGTGTCTCCCTAAACGTTTTGTACAATTTAAAATGACATTTTTCTTTTTAAATGATCCACATCTAGTTCAAACACCAGTAAATGAGCATTAAGGTAGCTGCTTATCTACTCAAGGCAGCAATCTTCTGTTTTAATACTTACATTATTATAGCGACAGATGTTGTAAGATCCTCACAGCATTACAAAGCCTACCCAAGGTTATATTCCTCCTCAGTCACGCAGGAGCACAGCCACCCAGCTGAGCTCCACCCTGGCTCCTCATTAAAAAAATATCTATTAAAGCACGCCTGGAGCCACTGTGGTAAATTCAAGATAAGCAGAGGTTCTCCAGGGCAGGTCTCCACAAGTTCGGGGTTGGTTTCTTTCAAAAAACGCTTTCAGGTCGCATCCCTCGCCTTCCCCAATTCTCAGTCCTGGGCATAAAGGGGTTGTTTAAATCCAACCCAAGCAAAAGCAGCATTCCTCAGACACCACTTTGCGATCGGAAGCTTTGCTATGATTTAAGCACATGGCAGGAACAAGCTCCAATTCAAATGTCCTTCCTTCAAAGGGAGAGGAGATGGTTTTTCAAAGGGATTGATTTGAAAGCCTATGCCCACACTTGAACCCTTCAACAGAGCTACTGTGTTCAAGGGGTAATTTCAGTCTAAGATTAAAATGCAACAGAGACCAGGACTGCACTTGTTTGTTTGTCTGTCTCCCAAACTAATCTCTTTCTTTTTGCACAGCACAAGTCCCAAGCCAGAACCCACACAGGCTGGGTATCTCCTCTTGGAGCATCCCCGCCGGACTGGAACTGGAATCCTTTTGAAAAGGATGTTTACACCCCAAATGAGAAGAAAGATTTAAAGGCATGTGATTCCCCCCTCACATTTCCCCCAGGCCCAATGCACAGCACTGCTGGCACTTGGTAAATAAAAAGGCAAAAGGAACCATTCAGTAATTTCTATTGCTTACAGAACAAACCTGGTGGGAAGGGAATACACAAACTGCAGAAGCAATGCCAACAGAAAGGTTTTGCATCCAAACACGGATTGTAAGTATACCGAGAGTAAAATCAGAACTTCCTAAGTCACCTCTTATTTACATTTAAAAGGACACATTACAGAGCCACCACAATTAATTCTGTTTTACCCCTACTTGTGACAGTGGCAAAAAGCCCGAATTGGAAGTCCCAGTTGCAAGGGAACAGAACAACACCATTTTCAGTAAACTTGAATAAATCACAGAATCGCAGAATCCTAGGGGTTGGAAGGGACCTCGAAAGCTCATCCAGTCCAACCCCCCTGCCAGAGCAGGGTCACCCAGAGTCCATCAAACAGGAACGCATCCAGGTGGGGTTTGAATGTCTCCAGGGAAGGAGACTCCACAACCTCTCTGGGCAGCCTGGTCCAGTGCTCTGGCACTCTCACAGGAAAGAAGTTCTTCCTGAGATTCACATGGAACCTCCTGTGCTCCAGTTTGCATCCATTGCCCCTTGTCCTATCATTGGTCACCACTGTAAAAAGCTTGGCTCCATCGTCCTGCCCCTCACCCTTTACATATTTGTAACCATGGATGAGGTCCCCCCTCAGTCTCCTTTTCTCCAAGCTAAAGAGCCCCAGCTCCCTCAGCCTTTCCTCACAAGGGAGATGTTCCACTCCCTTCATCACCTTTGTGGCTCTGCACTGGACTCTCTCAAGCAGTTCCATGTCCTTCTTGAACTGTGGGGCCCAGAACTGGACACAGGACTCCAGATGTGGCCTCACCAAGGCAGAATAGAGGGGTAGGAGAACCTCTCTTGACCTACTAACCACCCCCTTCTAATGCACCCCAGGATGCCATTGGCCTTCTTGGCCACAAGGGCACATTGCTGGCTCATGGTCATCCTCCTGTCCACCAGGACCCCCAGGTCCCTTTCTCCTACACTGCTCTCCAGCAGGTCAGCCCCCAGCCTGTACTGGTACATGGTCTATCTTCCCAAATAAACCTGCTTTACCTTCAAGTTGGCACACTCGCCTCATTTAAGGCAGACACACACTAAAACATTCTGCAGCGAGGGTTATAAACCAGCTACAGCAGCCAAGTGACAGCACAGAAATTCAGATTGGGATGACCAAGCTCAGCCTCACTCTGTAGTATCCCACAGAACAAAAACCATTTAAATGACAATGTTTTAGTGTGTTGCTGCTCTGGATTAAAAACCCAACTTGCTTTTAAAGACATCAGGGAGAGCTATGCAATACATTTCAGACACCAGGGACCTGTTTCCCTCTCCATCCTACCTTTATATTTGCTGACCTCTAAACATACTTGCATCACCTCTTAAGGTAAATGAAACGAAGCGTGCTTTGCTGTAAGAAAACCTGCCAGCCCCTTTCTGCCCCTGCTGTACACATCCACTCTGCCAAGCAGCAGCTAACAAGATGATGCCCACCTTTGAAGCTATGGTTGACTCCAAACCTTGTTCCTTGCAAAGTGTTAAATGAAGACTTCTCCTTATTTAAAGGATGGGTGATACAACTGGAATAGGGAGGCAATACTCAAAGCAGCAGTAGCAAGGAGGAACTCAAAGCTTTGTCCACCAAGCCTTGGAAAGCTTCTGCTGTACCGCAGGAAACCTGGAGGTTCAAGCCAAATCACCCACGAGGCACGGTCCTTCAAACAACAGCAAACCCCAAAACCCTTGCTCTTGCTCCCCTAACCGTGCTTTTAGCTTCGTGGTCGCCTCCTCACAGGAAAATCTTAACACAACAGATGACCGTCGCGTCCAGGAACACTGCTCATGTAGCCGGCACGCTGCTAATCAACAGCCAGAGCAGATGGGATGCAAATCCCCCGGTGAGGGGCGACCAGGAGGCTGTCACCATCCTGCTCCCAAAACGTAAATGAGCTATTATCAATTAGGAGCTAAATTCAGACAGAATTTGGGTGAAAGGCAACACTTGAAGGTGTTCGAGGGGAAATCAATCTGCTCCGTTTAGAAAAACCCACCATATATCACAAGGTCATTCTGTATCTGTCAGCAGTGCAGCAGCACAAGTTGTTGTTGTCCTGATTTTTCTTTCCTGCAAGGATTTTAATTTAAGCTTTAGGCAAATGAATCCATTAACTACAGAGTGAGGATGGCCTTAAAGGTAACATTATTTTCTTCTCAGCAGAAGAGAAGTATTCTTTTTTGGCAAATATTCCTCTTCAGCAGCAGAAGACAGGGGGAATGGAAAAAGCATCACCCAGAAGTCTCATGGAAATGAAGTTTTGCTACAACCACGCTGATCGATACCAGCGAGCCACAAAGAACCAACTTCAATAGGTTTGAAGGTTTCTTTTAAGCATATTCACACACAAGAAGCACTGAAGCTGCCCTGGCTCATTCACTCAATTGATTCACCAGCTGTTCTGAAACATGAATAAATATGTAAGTGGCTACTCCACTCTAAATTAGTGACATTCAGTGAATCCAGCCAGAGAGCCCAGACCTCCAGCCTCTGCATTTAGCTCTCAGTGCCTCTCCCCTGGGAGCTGAATAGCAATCAGGTATGTAATGCAGGGATGGTTGCTTTTTTTGTTTTCTTTCTTCCTATTTCAGGTGGAAAATGAGGGGGGCGGGGCAAGAACTAAATCCTTAAACCCGTGCTTAAATAACTCCTTTAAGAAAGGAAAAAAAGACATTAGAAAATAGGGAGAAGGAATAAAGGAAGTACAAAAGTGACTGCAATTGCAGAAAACATGGAGCAGATGATGCATTTCCTATGTGATAGCTTAAACAAGCCCCAAGGCACACCCTCCCGTGGCCATCAAACACCACATTTACATAAAATCATTAATTCATTACAGTCAGGAAAGAAAAGAGGGGTGGGTTAGGGGGACAGGATGGAATGAATGAAGCGAAAATTTAAGGCAGAGACACAAGCAAAATATCCATATCCATGCACGCAGAGCTTCCCGAAGGAGAGAGGCACACAACTAACCTCAAAGAAACTTCTCACATTGAAAAACTTCAGGTTTGCCAACACTACAGCACCATGGCTTTGAATATAGAGGGAAATGTACACACCATAGCAACACCACTTGAACACCCGTGCTCTGCAGCAATACGAAGGGAAGCTGCTGATGCTGCACTTGTTCCTACCACTGACAAGAGCAATTTGCTTCTGGTTTGGTTTCCATCGCCCCGAGTTAAAAGCACAGCCTCTACTCCTGCTGAACCTGCCCGAGGGCTGCTGGGTCTCACTCACCTCTTTTGACCCATTGGAGTCTACTCAGCTTTTCACGGAGCTCCTTCCCACACCCCTGAAATAACCTGGAACCAAAGAGCAATCCAAAAGGTTAAAGCCTCACATGTAACATGAATTCATTTGCGGGTTCCTGTGCTGTTTCATCACTTGATTCACACACACACACACCCCGAAACTGCAATTCTGCAGTTATCAGGGCAACCCCCAGCACAACACAACCGGTCCCGCAGACGGCTGCACTATTTTTAAAGCAGAACGTGGAAGTGTTTTCCTCTCCTTTGCCAAGCAAGTACATGAAATGTGCCACATGGCAGGTAGCATGCAGATGACAAAACAGTCAGGATTCAGCAGAAATACAAGATGGGGTTGCCAGAAGGACGGCAACAACTCTTTGTCAAAAAATACACTGCTATCTGCTGCAAGAAAAGGTTTGGCTTATCTTTGCTCTCCAGAGCTGCCGACTTCCACCATTGCTGTAACCTTGAATTCAGTCAGGTAAAATGCATTTATGACCACAGAAGTGTCCTGGATGTCGTATGCAAACTCACCCAATTATCTGTTGATGTGTCTGCCCTGACCTCCCAGCTGGAGAAAGAAGTCACCACAAATTTTGAGACTGTTACAAGGGGAACTGCTGACACGAAGGGAATAGCCTGCCCCCGAGGCAAAGACAGCGTGTTTCTGTAACAGATAGACTCAGACAGCACACACAGTTCATCTGAGGGGGAGAACCAACCTCAGGCCTTACCTAAGAAGCATTTAGAGGCTGTCACACGCACCTGACACTGCACAGCAGAAGTGGGTCTGAAAAAACCCTCTGGGATGGAGTCAAAGTTTTCATTCAGATGAGGGGTCTAAATAACATCTCAAATTTGCTGCCGGGACTGAGCTGAGCATCTGCTACCACCATCCCATCATCTGCAAGGTCCATTTGGTGCTAAGACACTAACCAGCCAAAAAAGCAGAGACATCCACAGGACCTACGGGCTTTGTATTGCATGGCTACAAGAGACAAGAACACAAGGGATCAAAGGCAGTGAGGACAAAAGGGACACAATAAAATGTACACATATTTAAAAGGAGCTCTAATAGCTGATTGAAAAAATCAGCCTTCTCAGGGCTGCATGGGAACCTGTCCTTAAATTGAGAAGCCAGGTCCTGTGTTGGCAGCGTTGGGGCAGCCCACTGACAGCATCAGTTACAGGGGGTTTGTTCTGAGGGATGGGAGGACACCCACAAGGCACGAGATCCAACTGCACACAGGCAGCCCCCTACACAAAAAGTCATTGATCATTAAATCAATGTTGCTTTTTAAAAACAAGCTTGAAAAGATCAATCTGAGCGCCTGCTGAACTAATGAGTGTCTTTGCTTTTGTGTGTATTGTAGCAGAGCAAATCTAGGGAATTTATAGCAAGTGACATTTTATGAGGAAGCATCTTTCCAGTTAACTGTAAAGAACATTATAGTTTCCATCTCAAAATGTAAAAGCAAACCCGAAACTTCACTAACACGTGACCTAGCATGCATCATTAGCCTGTTGTTTAATACCACTTAAGAAATATCTTTGACTTGTTCTTTGGATACCCACAAACCACGTTTCCCTTCTCACGAGCAGCTCCATCAGCACCGAAGGATGGAAAATCACCTCTTTCCCTGCACATTAAGTATAAATCCATGCCACTTCTACAACAATTAGCAACAAAGATTTAACAACAACAGCCCGTGTGCAGGTATTCACAATATTCACAATAAGGTTTCAAGCAGGCAAGTTTGACAAGAATTAAAGGATGCTCCATAGCGGTGAATCCAAGTGAGCTTTACACTATTAGGAATGCTGCTGGTACTGAAAAAAAGGCTCGTAGCATTGTAATAAAACAGAGATTTTATCATGTTAAATAATTTCTTTTTATTTTGAGTGGTAAAATGTTTGCCAGAACAAGTGTTTCTTAAGATGAACCATAGCCTACTGCCCTAGATTCCTGGAAATTGTAATTATTTTAGTACAGTAAAATAGTTACGTCATTTTCAGACACATCCTGATAGAGAACCCAGTGCCATCAATTATGAAGCCTGACCTCCTTTAACAAGTCTTTAACAAAGTCTCAATGAAACAAGTTCTCCATCACCCCAGTGTCCTTTCAGGAGACAGTGGCGAGCTGCCTCCAACGCCACTAAAATACAGAACAGCTCCGAGCAGCTGTAATGGAAGTGTTTGTCTTGTTTTCTTTGCTGCTCTGCACAGACCTATAGGTAAGCACAGAGCTCACAAAATCCACATCACTTCTCTCACCCGAGGTGAGAAGAACAGCAAGCGGAGCTGAAGCAGGCACTGAAATGACTCAGGACTGCAGAACTGAACCCCACTGCAGGCTCCATCTGACCGTGTGCTGCAGGTGAATTCAGATGCTCTCAGGTCTCTGCTAGATGGGAACCCCTCACTGCTAGTATTCAGGGACACAAAATCTATGGCAGGAAAGCCACAAGTGAGAACTGAGAACTATGTTATCCATCAGGCTAAGGAAGCGTTACGGCCACCTGATACTGTTCTCTAGTCTAAGAGAAACACCAAACCACAGACACACAAACACATCCCCAAATACTCATCACGATACCCTTCAGTGCTGAGGAATGAGGCAAACCTCTCTGCTTCTGTGGTCAGCCTGGCATGGAGGCAAAGAGCCTTCCCGAGAGGTGGGGAGGGGAAACCACAGAGGTGGATCTTTACAGGAGTTTAAACTAATCTTTCCAGAGAAATCAGCTTCTCAAGAACCAGGAAATCTCACTTTCCAACAGCAAGAAAGATGGTTTTTGCAAACTCTCCTTTTTTTTGCATATGCGGGATCATTAATAGGTTCTCCATCTGCACTCACAATTGCTCTTAACAGTTGCACAGCTCGATGCAAAGATGTTCTCGGTGAGCTGCAGTCCTCTCCTGGCACCTTTCAGAAATGAAATGCCAAATCAGTCTGGTGACATCTTTGACCCATGACAACACTGTATGTTCTTGGAAGGAAATTCCTGGATGCAATCAATACGGTGCTATAAAACCCTGTCAGTTTTGCTATCGCTCAACAGAAGGAGTGCATCAGCTAGAGAAAAGCAACGGAAAATTCAGCCCCAGGATATGGGATAGTATGGAAAAAGCTGGGCTGTTATGGCTGGTGGTCTGAGGAACACAACCCCAGTGGCACCTGCAGGAAACATGGACTGTAAGGAGAAGACTGCAAGGCAAGTCCTGCTCCTGAATTCACAGCTGGGAAATGGAAATAGAGCTTTGTTGGGGAAAAGAAACATCTAGAAATAAATATATCGTGTCAAGGGTCTCTTATTCTACCTGCACAGTTCTTGCACACCCCGTCACTGATTCACTTTTAAACTCGGGACACACAAATAGGGATATGAATGCACAAGACTTTCCAACAAAGAATACTCTCCCATCCGTGTGGGATGGGGACATTTTACCACCATTTCCATCAAAACAACATTCTCAAGGCTACAGTATCTGCCAGTGGGCTGCACTTAGGCAGAGATTTTGGTGTAGGGTCTCCACGTGAGAAGGGACAGCACTCAGCTACAAGCACTGATAGAGCAAACCCCCCATTCCCACCTCTCAATATTATTCCACGTTGGCAAGCCCTGACTTTTGCCACTCATACTTTTTAGGAGATGTTTTTTGGGGGGCCACAAGCATCCTCTCTAAGCTACCAGCAGCACGATGCATTCGCAGTCCTCTAATGCTCACTATTGTCTCCACTCCCACTCCTTTAAGATTCCTATGGGATACTGCCATGTTTCAATGGTGCTTTAATAATAGCCTAATAATTGCTCCCAACAATAACTTACATTGTATTAAGACCTCGCCTGTAGGGGGGTGGGTAGGAGGGGTTGCCTTGGTAACAATGAAAAAATGATATGGTGAATAGACAGAGGTACGAGGGGACACCAGCTGATCCATTTGCTCCTTGCTCAGAAATCCATGGGAAATGGTGACATTGGCACAAAAGTAAGGCTCATCTGTAAATAGCACTAAAACCCACCTTATCTGGAGGGTTAATGAAGGCTTAGGTAAAGATGCTGTTCTGATTTATGCCACGAGGGCTGAAGGTAGCAGACACTACAGATACAGTGTGCTGTCAGAAGGGGTTCTCAGTCTCAGGGAGATGGAAGTTTGTCATCTGAGCAGCTTAATTTCAAGTGCTGGAGAGAAAGCGATGAGGTCAGTAAACTCAAATGCTCCAAGCTTGTGTTTTCTCTTCGCTCTGCTTTGATCAAGTTGGCAGCTTGCTTTGAAAGACATCAGTATTGTAATATATAGCAAGTCAGGCTCAGCTTTTAAAACATGGCAGGGATTGCTACTGTATGGCTGAAAATAAACATGGGCAGACTACACGTTCTTGCATTTGTCCTACAGAGCAGGGGAAAATACCTCCTGCAAGAGCAAGCAACCTGGCTAATCCTCCCGTGTTGTTTCTGCCCTCCAAGTCTGCAGAAAAACTGGCTGCTCACCAGGAAAAAGCATTCAAAGAGAGGACTGTGGTTGTTACTGACAGAATGGCTTGCAGGTTCATGCTCCTCAGAGTTGGAAAGTGGCAGCAGTCGGCAGAGCAGACTGGCAGCCAGCAGCTTGCTCCATCCAAGAGGAGATCTCCTTAATGGATATGTTAAGGCCAAGACGCCCAGCAAATTGCAGAGGCACGGCCACAGCAAAGCCACCCCGGGAAAGGCTCCCCTGCCACCTCCTCATTAGTTATCTCCGATCACAAAGCACAAGAACAATGATAACTAATACAATTCCAGTCCCACAATGCCATTTCACATCCATCTGTTTTTGAGAAGACGGCTGGACACACTTGTCTGGCCAGCTACCTTCCAATACAAGGACCTTCCTTATGCTCCTCCATTTCCATATAGCTCCCACCATGCCACGGTGGTTGTTCAGCTCTGGGCCCCTCACTTCAAAAAAGCCATCGAGGGGCTGGGGGGTGTCCAGAGAAGGGAACAGAGCTGGGGCAGGGTCTGGAGCACAGGGCTGATGGGGAACGGCNAGAAGAGGAGGCTCAGGGGGAACCTCATTGCTCTCCACAGCTCCCTGAAAGGAGGTTGGAGCCAGGGGTAGCTGATTTCTTCTTTCAAGTGACAAGCGATAGGACAAGAGGGAATGGCCTCAAGCTGCACCAGGGGAAGTTCAGGCTGGATATTAGGACAAATTTTTTATGGAAAGGATGGTCAGGCATTTGAACAGGCTGCCCAGGGAAGTGGTGGAGTCGTCATCCCTGGAGGTGTTCAAAAAACATTTGGATGTGGCCCTTGGGGACATGATTTAGTGGTGGACTTGGTAGTCCTGGGTTGATGGTTGGACTCAATGATAATCTTGAAGGTCTTTTCCAACCAAAGCAAGTCTATGATTCTACAAACATCGACGGGGGGGGGGCAGCTACAAATCCACACAGCTCTGCCTGGTGATCACACATCAGATCATTGGTGAGAATCAAGGTTGACAAAAACCAGAGAGGTAGTTTCTACACCTGTGACGATGGCTGGTGCACGATTAAGTGAAGATGATCCATCCCTGTGGATGAGAAGGCCACGTGGAGGCTCTGAAAGCTGAACAGGGAGGATGGGGAGCGAGCAGGAGCTGGAAGCGCTCCCATGTACCAGAGGGAGGAGGGAGCCATTGATGGCAGCTCACCCCTGCACAAAGGCTGCCTCGGCCGTGCACCAACAAGGCAGCTCAAAGGGGGACACAATAGGCAAGAAAAATCACTCCTAAGAGAGGCAGGAGGCTCAGAAAGGCAAAGGACAAAGAGCTCCTCTTCAAAGGAAAATGGCACAAGCTGATAAGATGGATTCCTTCCAGCATGCGCTTTCTCCCCAGCAGCCAAGTAAAGGGGTTGGGCTTTCTTAGTATTGCCTTTGGAAACGGGATCAGAATATGGGTATTTAAAAGCATGTTCTGGCACAGACCCAGCTTCCTTGCCAGCAAGATTTCCAACCTCTAACACTGAGCAAAATCATACTAATTGCAGAATTGTTCTTTCACCACAGAGTCGTTTCTATGAAGCTTTAGAAAACTCAAGATGTCAGATGAGGCCAGGACCACTTGTTTATTCTCTAAAACACTTAATGGCAGAAATTTAAACCTACAGGGAAGAGGAAAGAAACAACACCCAGCGCTCACTCTAGAGACCCCATCTGATTGTTGAATTTCACTTTTCAAGACGCCTGCAGGAAGCCGAAAGAGAAACTGTGAGCTTTTACCATGAGCTGGAAACACAGCACCGACAGAGGTGAAAAGGAAAATGGGGGGTCGGGAAAGGGCTGGAAAGGTGAAAATCCCCTGTGACATCCCAACAATGTTTTGTTGCATACCACAGGACACCAGACCACCCCACAAACGGAAGCGACAGCCTCCTCTGCTATCAGGAGCATTTATCCGATGCGTTCTCAAACCTGGGAATGGAGCAGACCGATGATACTGCGATGGAGTTCAGCCATCCAAATTGAGTAACTCATCTATAGATAGGACTAAAACATCTGGCTTATCTACAATAACCATGTGCAGAATTTTTTCTTCCAGACAATGAGGGGGAAAAGAAACATTGCAGGCTTGTTACCTATGTTTCTAGGTTAGTAGTTAAACCAGTCATCTCTATTTTTGCCACCTGTACTCTTAAATTATAGAATCCCATAGGATTATTAGAATGTTATTATTAGAATTCTAAATTATAGAATGTCCCATAGGAAACATGCATTTCTTCAACTAAGCATATTTTATTTCCAAATAAGCCAAATCATCTTTTCAGTATCATTCTGGTTTTGGCACCCCAATCAAGAAAATGTATGAGGAACAAAAGACCACTTAGAATAAATTCCTAAAGATAGCTAGATACACATACAAACATGTAACACCTTTTCTTTTTTTAAAACTAAAAACTCTAAGAATAGTTTAGACCAATCCACAGAGGAAGGGAATAGATGAGAGATACCAGGACTGAGAAACTACATAAACTATTGTGGATGCTGAGCATATACTAACACCCCAGCGAGGGGAAGAAAGGTTAGAAAAAGCAACACAATCTTTTAATAGGTTCAAAGCTAAGTTGACACCACTAAGCACATTAAACAGTTGAAAGCCAGGACATTAGAATATCGGAGTATAATAGCAAGATTAGCTAATTGCTGTGTTTTTGCAACATAGGAATGAAGCACAATGCAAGGCAGTCTGAAGCAAACCCAGGACCCCCTAGGAAGCAACACCAGTTGCTTGAATATTAAGCAATGGAGGAAAATGGACACGGGGCCAGAAATGCTTATTTAGAAAATAATCCATGCTAGAGCAGGTCTTCTCCACGGCAGTGTTGGACCTCAGTGTAAAAATGATGAAAAACTGGCATCCAATTGATTCAATTATGAAATATGACAAGATTTGCCTTGGGGTTTTGTTTTTGTTTTCTTAAAGCAGTATTACTTAAGGTCAGGAACTCAAAAAACTACCAGCAGGATTAAAAAAAAAATAGATAAATAAAAGAGGGCACAGTGCTTTGAGGTGGAAACATACCACGAGCAAACAGTAGAACTCCCACACCTTGTTTGCAAATAAACTTGTATTATAGACTTTAAGCAAATATAATTAACAACAGAACTGGCAAGGGGCTCTAGGCAGACAGATGTCTGAACTGGTTATTTCTGAAGAGGGAACCATCACAAAGAAGCTGGTAGAACCACCAGTGTGACCTTCCTGCCTTTCCAGCCCAGGCCTTCGCCCCAGTCCCTCCCTGTGCAGCCTAGCATCTGCCCCTGTTATTTCAGCCCATCCACGTGCTCTGAACCAGGGGTCTGACCCCACTTTAAGAAGCGAGCACATCCCACCCCTTGTACTCCTCCTCCCTTTCTTCCTCTGCAAAGTTCAAAACCAGAACTACTGTCCTTTCCCCCCCCCCCCCATTTTTTTTTTTAAGAAAATGCTTTAATCCAGATCCATTCCTTTACTTTGGTGCTCTGGACAATGCACCCAGAACTCCTTGGCTTTTCCTAAGCTCACATGAACAGTGACCCACACGCTGCCAACGGGAGTCACCTCCAGCAGCTGCCTGGTTCTCTAACACATAAATAAGAATGCCCCATTCTGTCAGGAGAAGGTAGAGAGGGAAGACTTCTTGTGGTTCAATGTCCCCCTTTGACTTCTGAAAGACAGGTTAGCACACTTAAAACTATATGAGCCTAAAGAGAGTCTTTAAAATCTGTCTGAACTTACATGGAACACCCTTTTCTTAGGGCAGAACCCTGTGTCCATCTGTACAGCCTGAATCAAGTGGCAGTACTCAGTCCTTTTGGGTACAAACCACCCTTCTGGCAGGCCAGTGAGTTCCCCTCGAGTTAGACTTGTTTGCAAACAAAGCAAGTCTGACACAGGGTGTACGGTGTCTGCAAAGGAAAGCTGTCGAGACTTGTAATCTGGAACAAGCAAGAAAATCTCAGCAGTCTTTCACCACCTGGTACTGCTCCAGCCAACATTTCCTTTCACCCTGAAAAGCAAGAAAGCAGCTGAAAGGCCAGAAGTCACAGAATCACAGAACATGCAGAGCTGGAAGGGACCCTCCAGGATTATCGAGTCCAACTCCTGTCCCTGTGCAGGACACCCCAAGTCACCCCATGTGCCTGAGAGCATCATCCAAATGCTGCTTGAGCTCAGCCAGGCTTGGTGCTGTGACCACTGCCCTGGGGAGCTGTGCCAGTGCTCGACCATCCTCTGGGTAAAAAACCTTTTTTGGTATCTAAGTCCTCTAGATCATCTGCATCTCCTACAAAAACATCCAAGATAACTAAGCTGAGAGACTGAGAAAACTGTGCTATCAAGAGGTTGAACGGCAAAGTCCTAACTGCTGTCTGCAGCTATGTCATCAGAGGGTACAGAGGAGACTGAGCCAGACACTTCCTGGAGGTGCACAATAGAAGGACAAGTGCTAACAGACAGTTGCCACATGAGAAAACACAACTAGAGAAAATGGTTTCACCACAACAACCATCAAGCACAGAGTGTGAGTCCAGGGAGGTGCTGGCACCTGGAGATATTCAAAACTCTATCAGAAGAGGGCAACCTGATCTGGACCTGCTTTGAGCATGACCTCGGACCAAAGACCTCCTGAGGGCTCTTCACCTACATTATTCCATGAAGCTGCAAGGAGTATCTTTCATCATGGGAAATACCGCATGCAAAAATCTTCAACTAAAAAACAAAAATTAAAAAAAAACAAAACACAACATTATTCCTGGAGGTTGAGCAAACTGAGCATCAGCTTTTTAGTTGTGTCAAAGAAACCCAGTAGATGCAATGGTCTGTGAAAATAGGCTTGATGCTCCAGCTTTATTCGGCTGAGAGGAAGCTGTCTTTATGTCAAGGTTTAAAATAAAATTAAAAAAAGGGATATGCCTCGTGCTCTACGACTTCTCCCAATGAAATGAAACAAGAGAAAAGGAAAAAGCTATCATTTGGGACGTCCCAAAGATACTTAAAGCAGAAAGGCAAACTTTGTACTTCTCTTTCTTCCACAATCTCCCCTCCATGGTAGCTTCTCTACATACGGTAGTACCTGCTGAAAGAAAAGCAGCAAACCACCTTTAAAGATGTCATTCTGTCTAACAAAGAAGAACGTGGAGTACCATGTAGTCATGAATTGAGTGTAGTCATCACTGTTGTTTTCAAAGTTAAATTGCATTTGCTTGACTTCAAAGCATCGTGTCAAAACACAGCAATATCACAGGGGAAGAAAAATTGGTTCATTTAGGATCAAAACTTGCAGCTGGGAAATCTGAGGGTTTTAAATCATAATGAGTTGAATGATTAAGAACGTTCATCTATATTGTAAAGACAAAAGCAGGAACGCTTGTAGCAGATAAAACCCTCTCGTATGGTGGTGTAATTTCTTGTAAGGACAAGTGCTAGGGCATTTTGTCCATGGGCACTCGTGCCAGAGCTGAGGGCAAGTACTCCACCATGCTCCTAGCAAGGCTGAATCCTCACAGCCCGGGCATCTCTGAGACAGAAAAACTTCATAGTGGTACCAAACTAACACACGTGGTATTGAAATCAGTGTGTGTGGAACTAGACAGGCTTCACCAAGGCTGTGCAAAAAGTCACAGTCTTAACGGCTTTAATTTACAGAAATAAACCCTCCATGGATTTTAAAGTAATTCTCTAGATGAATGATTGTGAAATACATTATTATCCTTAAGCCTACGTTTATAGTGCTCAGTCTTAAAACAGCACCTATGGCAATCCTGGCCAAGTCCACCTCTCCAAGCCTAAAATTACAGCCCTGTCCCTGCCCATGGTTGCGCTGCGGCTGAGAGCGACCCCCTGGGTACCCAGAAACCCATTGCTGCAGGGAGGAACTCTGATCCAGCTCAGCACATCACACCCATCCCCCTTCGAAGCCTCCTTTTCCAAGTTATTTTTCTGTTACAAAACTAGTTTGCTTAGGAATAATCTGTTTTGTTAACTGAAATCCTAGCTCCAGCCCCACCAAGAGGAATGGGGACTGTCTCTCCCTTAGCCTGGTGCTACCCAACAGCAAGGAGGTGTCTCAAGAAGCAAACCCTTCAGCTTCCATCTAAAACAGAGAGTCAATCCACACTTTAGAAGCAGGCAAAGCTGCCTCCTCGGCAGGATGACAAAGCTCTGCTTTGGAGCGAGGCATCAGTAGTGTTCCAGCAGGTACCCATGGCACAGAGTTATTTCTCTGGCACACGGCTGCCAAACCCACATGGGCGACCATCCAGCTCCCATCGAGGGGGATACAGACTTTTACAAGCTACAAAGTCATCTGTGGAAGGCAGCAAAGGGAGGAAAAGTTAGCCTCCAAACTCCCTTTGACTTTTGCAAAAGAGCAAGTTTGAACAGCAATGTGTTCGAGGACGAACTAATCCTGTGGCCTACGGGAGGGAGGTAAAACTGAGAAGGCATCAGAGCTTCAGAAGAGCTGTGACCACTTCCACACTTCCTGGTCCCAAACCTGATTAGTCTTCCAATCCCAAAGTAATCTTTTTGTTGTGCATTTTTTTCATTCATTGTCACCCCCCCACGATGAAGTGTTCTGCTGGAGGTGTTTTCAGACCATGCACCCACGGCATGGGGCCAGCGAGGCACATGGCACCAATCCCGAGAGCTGGAGGCTTCAGGGGCAGAAGAAAGTGCTCCGAACTCATCCGGCACCTGTGATACCACAACAGGAGAGCAGACCACTGATTAAAGTAGTTAACACAGACAACGGGCAGGCACTTCCATCTCATGGCCACCTTGTGACCTCCACCTGCACCCTACGGCTGAGAAAATGTTCCACATTTCTACCAGCAAAACCAAGGCTCTTCTGGAGTTAATCTTTGCATCTTCAACCAATGAGGATGTCTTTACTTTTTGGGAAAAAACTGGTATCCATTTGCATGAAGGTGAGGTACCTTCCCAGAAGGGAAGAAGCAGAGGTGAGGAAGACATCTCCAGAGACCATTGAAAGAGAAAAGATACACAAGCAAGCAGTATTAAAGCAAGAATTATATTAGAGTCTTGTGAATTTGTGGTTAACAAGGGACAACAAGGCTACAGAAACTGAATGTAAATCCCCCCAACATTTTAATGTGTGAGAGGAGCAGCAGTAAAGGTCTGGACTGCAAGCAGAGGAAACTCTGCCAAGAATTCACGTGCCATATGAAGGCTGTAACATCAAGAGCCCCTAAAACCAAAAAGGAAGATGGGAAGGAGAAGGCTTAGTCAAAGCACTACATTTTAAAGCTGTCATCTTATTATCACAGTGTCATGAGTTGGAACAATATATGTGTTTGAGGCACACTGGAAACTATGGGCTCAATTAAATATATTACAGAGAATGCTTCTGATGCTATCACAGTGCTTTTTATGGTCCTAATGCTGTGACAACACAGGAACTGGTATTCCCATCAAAGACTGCACCCCATCCATAAACACAGAATCTGGTATTTGTGTGTGTTTGAACAGTAGGATGACTCAAGTTAAGAGTCAAAATAGAAGAATAATTAGAATTCATCTGGAGCAAAGCAGGAAAGATAAAAAAAAACCCCACTAGATACACAGAACAAGAGAGCCCAGCTCTCCTAGGAACATCAAGGTCACCACCACCTCCTCCCCTGCCATTGCTTTGGCCTTGAACATGTTCACTCAAACTTATGATAGTTTTACTAAGCATTGCTACTCTTCTAACCTCCAAAGAAGGGCTGGCATGCGGGAAGTCTGCCTAATACCAAGAAGGGAGCAGAAGGCATGTGTGTGCATGCACAGAGAGACCTTTCCTCCAGAATCCATTATTACTCTGGGATGAATCATGGGGCAACACAGTCAGGGTCTTTTCCTGCCCAACCTTTCAGCTGCAGCACATGCAGTACTTGTGTGGATGAAGCAAAGAATACAAGACTGGGGGTATCTTGAAAATTTAAGCTAGACAAGCCACCCACATAAGCCATCACCTAAGTGATGAAAGAAAAGCTCACCAGTTAAAATATCTGCTCTCACATCAGAAATATGCAACCCAAAAAATAAGAGCACCAAATAACCAGGTTACAGAGTTTACTCCAGAATTATTTCTATACTGACAGAGAGCAGAAACAACTTATTTCACATTTGGCTATAAAAGTATATAACGTAAAATGAGGTCTAGTTATCAAGGTAGCAAAGATTAAACTCTGGATATCCATAAACTCACGTTATAAACACATATAATAGTCCAGCAAACCAGCTAACAGAACAGAGTGATGGTGTAGGTGCCAACTGGGAATGTACGAAGCCGGTTTGGTGATTTTATAAAAGAAACAAAAATAACCTAAGAAGGGTATTGCTGTGAGATGTCTCTACATGCTCTAAATATGCTGCGTGTGGGGACTTCTGCCAACACCAGAAATGGTAAGAGCTTTAATACCTAATAATCTTTGTCGAAAAATTCAGATTAGCCTAAGAAATCTGCTTACTTGTGAGACTCAGGAGAGGACAGTTTGAATACATAACATCATCACTGCTTAGGTGCTACGCAATTGCATCCTAAAGATCGAAATACTGAAGCTTTGATTTCTTCTGTGCTCTTTCCCAAGGCCAGCACCCAGTTCGCAGGGCAAGACGTGTTTATTTTGATCAGAACTGCCATCTCGAGTCAATGCCACAAAGCCACCACGGCAGTTGAGATACTCAACTGTCAAGCCACAACTTTCTGTTGAGTTTCCTTTCCTCCAGAACCAAGGTTAGTGCTGAACTTTGGTCAAGAAAGAGGAAATCGGACAGAAGAGGACACTAAATGCTTCTTCTGTAGGAAAAAGACACACATTTTTCACGGAGAGGTAAGCTACGTGCTGTGGCATGCATTGCATTTGGCAAGACATACATAACAGTCAATAGCTTTGAGGATCAGACCATAGTTTCCCACTGCCTCTTAACCAAATCTTGACACATTTTTCTTTTTATCAGTTTTGCTTCAAGGTAAGGAAGCTATAACCAAGAAACAGCTCAAACAACCTGAGTCCTTTAAAAACCTGTAGTTGCTTGGAGCTTATTTCTGAGTATACAAAGTCTTTATTTGGGCCATTCAGCAAGTGACATTTAATTCATCTTTTGCATAGGTGTGTGCAATTCAGGGCAAAAAAAAAAAAGGCAAGCAGAACTTCAACACCAGCTGGAAATATCACCAGGTTAATATTGAATTAGAAATTCAAAGCTAAACAAACATTGAGGTGTACTGTGTTACCTAAGTAACAGGCTGCTGAGAACTGTTAAAGAGGAGAGCAAATGCATCAAAGGAGGAAGCAGAAATCATTAGCAGTAGCAAAGAGCTACCTAATAGCAAAGGAAAAAATATATACATTAAGATTTCAGAACCTCCCCCGGGCTCAGCTAATTGCTATGATCAATTCTGGCTTGTTCACAAAAGCCTGGACAGCTAGCCAGAGAGGAGTGAGGCAAGAATTGAGAGAGGGAGATGCAACTTTAATGAGCTTTTCAAGAGTTAAGACAACATCTCGATTGACACGCAGGTGCTCTGCAGCCCCAGAGACCATCCTCACCCCCATCCTTCCCACCTGCCCAGCAGCTGCTGAGGGCTGGGCAGAGACATGCGCACGCATCCATGATGAATATATGCTGAATTATATATACATATATGTATGCTGAATTATAACCACCCAATTCATACAGCTCAGTATCAAGACAGGCTCTCCCCGAAGCCAACTGCTGCTGCCCTGATTGCAGTCAGCTCTTTAACGAGTGCCTGATTAGAGGAGCCAGAAGCACCCAGACTTACATCATGAAAATAAAGAGCCGTAACAGATGTTAGGGACACACACGGGCATATTTTGAATTTTTAAAGCCAGGCAAGCCATCTCACCTACATTTGCCCAATGCATTAAGAGAGAGCTTTTGTATTATCGGATGTACGTAATCAGACCAGACAAAGGCTATCAGCAGCCCTTCACCGGTGAATGTCTCGCTAAGAACATCAGATGCAGCATGGTTGGGTAGCAAGACCTGCTCTGGAGATGGAGAGGGGCCGGAGAGCCAGTTGGGACAACTGCACCACTTCAAATGAAAGACAGTGTCTCACCTGCCAGATGTTGTAATAAAATAACTCACCGTCCTTCAGAAGCAAAGAACTTCTGATAGCACTTATTTAAAAACTCCTAAAATACTGAGATTCATCTGAGGAAATGGATGTGTTTGATTCCTGAACAGTATTTATGAAGATGAGTAAAAACCAAAGCACTCGGACATATTCTTTTCAGCAGAGATGACACAAAGATACATAATCCTCTTAAGCAATAGCTGTCGTAAATAGCTGTAAGGGTTCATTGCAGGGTCCTTGTTGTTCTCTTCACACATAGTCTGGGTCAATCCAAAACCAAGGGAGGAAGGTGCTACATACACACTGTTCACCACTGCTTCCCAGTGTCCATGGCCCAATACCACATTCCCAGCACAGCCCAGCGCTGTCGGATCCAAGCCTGGATTTGGGAGCACACCCGCAGAGGTGAAACGCAAGCGGATTGTTGTTAACACGGGATTGTTGTCAACAAACATCCTGTTCGCCTGTGCCAGATGCCAGTAGAAAGATTACTTGGCAAAATAAAACTTGATCCAAGAAATTCCAGCTCGTGCTAAAAGAATGAAATTTAAAAAAAAACCCACCCCACAACGACAGACAAATTTCACGTGCGTAAAATTCAGATTTCACATACACCTCACTGCGTCCACAGACAAACCCTGTGCCTGCATTTACTTGGTTGCTTTTCCAAATGATGGGGTAGAATTAACGCACCATTCACAGAAGCCAGGACTGATGCCTGCCCCACCATCCTCCTCTTTAAATTAAAGCAAGCTGGAAGGGCCGTAATGATCCCATCCTTTTCAGTAATAACTTCCAGTAACTCTAAAAAAGATCTGACTACACAATTATTATTTTTTTTTCAATCAAACAGATGCAGTTAACCCCCTTTTTGAAGTGTAAAAGGAAGACTGCACATCAATTAAAATGTGCATAAAGGGACATCTTCAGAGGTTTGTATTGCCAGGACACGGCGTTAGCCAGCAAATTTTACAGTTCATACACACCTTTACACAGCAATAGGCGTACCAAGAGAGTAACATTGGACTAAATGCTTGACAAAGATTGCTACAAGTCAGTTTACAATAAATAAGATTTCTTACAGCTATTATGCTTTGACATGAGACAGCCAGGAACACACTGGCTTCGGAGACCCAAAGCATAACCAGTCCTACTCTTCCACTGCAACAAGGCAGTTCTGTCCCACAGCGTGTCTAAATGAAAAATCCAGAGCAGATATACTTAAAGATCTCCTAGAATGTCCTAAGAAAAGGAGAATTTCAACAAATCACTTTTGCTCATAGAAGTTATGCCCATTTTGTCATCTGTATTATAAGACCTGCTGTACCAAAAAGTGCGTTAGCCCAGCAACTTGTCCCCAACACCAACCAAGAGTGGTTATCCAGGGAAGAATGAAAAGACAAGAAAACTATGTAAATGAAGCTTCCTCTAAATAACCTCTCCAGAAGTAGCTGTTTGTGGTTAAGGGGCTTCCTGACTTCGTGTTTGGAGCTTAAAAATTTGTCTCCTATGAAATTTGTTGAGTTTTTTGAGCTCACAAACTCCTAGCATCCTCTAGACTTGTGACAAGAAGTGAGTTACTCCTCCTTCTGCTTTGCATCTGGCATCTGCTACTTCCATTTGATGTCCCCTAGTTCTCATTTCAGGAAAAAGAGTAAACCTTTCATCTTTTTAATCACACAGACCTCCATCAGATGTCTCATTCAAGGCTGAATGGTGCTAATGAACACTATCACACAGAAGCCATCCTACACTTTCATTTATCTTCATCATCCCTCTTCTTTGTGCCTTCTCCAGCTTTCTTCTAAGCCTTTTGAAACAGGATATGCGGGTGGAGAAGAGCAGCAACACCAAAACTGCCCCATCTTTACCTAGCAGCCTTGCTTTCACGTGAATAAACTTCTTCCCACACTCACTTTTACAACCCTCCCATCAGCTGTGTCCACTTCACATGCAAAGTCAAGGCCTGTGTATCGAGGCCAGCTCCTGATCAGAGCTTGGGTACATCCACAACCCTGCATTTCCACGCTTCACTACAACCCTACATGCTTCATACCTGCAACACACAGCAGCTTCATAGAAAACAGTCAGGCAAATAAAACCCCATCACAGATAAACCAGGAGGGACTTATTTAGTATCTGTCTTCTTCATCTGCTGTCAGCTTCCAAGGGTCTTGTTCAATCATTTGAGTGTGCTGTCTTTGATAAAACATCAGTCAAAACTGTGAAAATAATATGCAAGAAAGTTGATATCGTTTCTTGATCTTAATTTCCACAGTTGGGCAGCTCTTCTAGCAACATTTTGTTCTTTCACAGGGATGCGAGAGACAACTCGCATCAAATTCAGCTTAGTGAGATTAATAACCACAGCAATAAATCAACACAAAGCAAGCAGGCAGAATGCTGAACCCACTTTGAGTCCTCATATTTAGTCAAGCAAAGCAAAATGAACCACACAGATTTTGTTAATTATTCACAGGCTCCCCGTGCACACACACCTTGAACACTCAGCACATCAATACAAAGCTGCAGCGTCCTTTCAAGCCTGCCATCACACATCCAAGTGGAGTTCTTGTCTTTCCTGAAACGCCTTCGTCTGGCATATAAAAAGATCAGCATTCAGAGTCAGGGAAAAAAATATATGTCTTCAATTAACCAATACAGCACAAGATTAAATGTCTCCATCGAGCACGCATGTTCGTGTCTCAAGTGCAGCAACCCTGGACCTTTCAGTGAAGTGCTGCTCATGTACCCAGACAGCAAGGAGAATTCAAGGACACGCAGACAGAGCAAGGCTCTCACATGGGTGGGAAGCAACGCAGAGCTCTGCAATCAGCTAGCGGTAAAGCCCAAGGTAAAAAGTTCTACCATGATCTCAGAGCTGGAAAAACGCAGCAGTAAGTGCTGTATTTAATGCATGGTTAGTGTAAATAAAGTCTGTTCCTTTTCAGGTGTATACTAGCAATCCAGTCAGGTAACTCCCAGCCTTCACCAGCTTTTCCTTCTCCTAAAACTGCTCCTCTCTCACTTTTGTGTCTGCTGTTCTAATTCCTCAGTTTCCAGGGAGATAAGAGCCGATCTATAACAAAAGACACATCAAAAAAAGAAAAAAAAGAAAAATAAACTGCAATTTCAACCCACACACCCATCATCCTCACAATCTACCTCTGCCTGGAATCCAGCAGCCATTAAAGCATTCCCTACCTCCTCTTCCCTAAGGATGGCTGACAAGAAAGCCAAGGCATCAACTTGATTCTTTACTGCAAAAAAGGAAATCCAAACACTTAGGACATTTTTCAAGGGTAAGAAGATTTTCTGCTCTGATGTCAACCCCAACAAGATTTCTGTCCCAACAGGTCACGCTCCTGCAAGCATCCAGGTGAAAAGACAACCTCTCTGAAAGATGTTTGTGGCTGCAAAGGACACTACAATTAGATACTCACATCTCTGCTCAACCCCCTTCACAGAATTATCTCCAGCACCATGACCGGTTCTCTGCGTTTCTCTTAGATGTCCTTCCCCTCCACCTACGTGGGATTCACATCCCAGTATGTAAAAAAACCCCAGAATTTCCCTCTTCCCTTCTCTCAGATTATTAGCTGCAAAATTTGACATCTTGAAGTCAGAGTCTCTTCACTTCACAATGTTACCAATTTTTGAGGACCCTCTTCCATGCGCCTGGGAGCTTGGTACCACAAGCTGGATGAGGATCTAAGTGAAAAATATTTATGAAGAAATGTCTCATGAAGGCCTGCTTCAAAAGGTCACAGTCTAACATCATTTCTGGATACCCTCTTACCTTTCTTCCCCAGTTCTGAGGTTTACAGAGAGTGGTGGGAAACAGCCTTTTAACCTCAAGATATCAGTGTCTCAGCCTTGACAAAATTACTTCAAGACCCTCAAAGTCACCACTTCCCTGCCCACCCATCAGCCCTGGAGATGGGGCAGCAAGGAGAACTGCACCTGCTGTTACGCTGGAGTAATAAACATGAAGTTTTGAGATGCTGCATGCTCTAAAGGGTCTCCTTGTGCCCATGTCCTTCAAATCCTCACACTGCATGGCTCCATGTAACCCACAGACAATGAGATAACGTTATAAATAGCAGCAGCGTGTCGTAGCTGTTTGCCTCAGTAAATTCCACAGTGAATAAGGCCCAGTGACTCAAGGCTAAACAGCACTTGATTCAATAGTCATGGGGAAAGTTTAAAACGAGTGAGACGTTGCTTTTCCATCCGTACCTAAAAGCTGTGCCCCTCTCATCTGTCCACAAAGGACGGCTGAAGGACAGCAAGAAAGCTCAGTGCTGCTGCCAGGGCCTTGTTATAGCCAAATCCCTCGCACAGCCTTTGGATCTGCCTCTCCATCCTTCCAGTCTCACAGATTTAATAAACCCAAATATAAGGGGTTCCTTTTCTGCAGCTCTATTTTCTCGTCGCTGAACCAAAGATCTGAAAGCTTTAGGGAAATCTTCTCCACAGACATGAAGAGCCAAGATGTGCTTCAAGGACACAGCTATTCCTAGCTTACCATGGCAAAAATAAATAAAAAATGTTAAAAATGGCTCTGTCCCCAAAGAGCTGTACCCATGACCACCGCAATGATGTGCAAAAGAACCAACAAAGTTCCCACCAGAGCCACAGGCCACCTCCACTCCAATAGTTAATGATTAAATATTTCCCATTTCCACTTTGCCTTTAGTGCAGTACCAAACACGGGTGTTATTGCATCCCTAGATCACAGGGTGAGCACAAACAAGCTGGAACAATGAGACACTCTATTACCACGACATCTCAAATAGAAATTTCAAAGTGCCTTACAAACACAAGCACTGTTAACTTCTGATCCATTTCTGTGCTGAACGCTATAATTTACCTTCATTTTGGTTACGGAGGTAAGGCAGCCAGCCACAACAGCATTACAAAATGATACAACTAGCCAAAGCCAGCAGCAGTAATAGCTGTGTCCAAGTGGAGAGCTACAAGACAAAGAGCCTGCTTGGAGCTCTTCACATTTAGTGGCTCCTAAGAGGCAAGCTCATACCTTCTACATGCTCATATTTTGCAGGTGGAACTTGGGAATATTATCCCTACAGTTACTACAAGAAAGAGTAACCCAGGGTAATAGAATCACAGAATCATAGAAACACTGAGGTTGGCAGAGACCTTCAAGAACACCCAGTCCAACCCCTACCTCCATCCCCACTCACCCACATCACCCAGTGCCACATCCAGATGCCTCTTGAACCCCTCCAGGGACGGGGACTCCACCACCTCCCTGGGCAACCCATTCCCCCCCCCAATCACCCTCACAGGGAAGGAATTGTCCCTGATGTCCAACCTGAATCTCCCCTGCTGCAATTTCAGGCCGCTCCCTCTCGTCCTTTCACTGTGGGCACGGCAGCAGAGACCGACCCCCCCCTCCCCCCAACCTGCTCTCAGGGAGTTGTGGAGAGCAATGAGGGCCCCCCTGAGCCTCCTCTTCTCCAGACTGAACAGTATTCTGGAGAAGCAGTGCCTACCTGACCTGCTGTTCTAGCAGCTCTGAAAAAGACCTGGCACACTGACCAAAGGCACAGAGGCAATGCAAAAATACCCCAGAACAAGGATGCAAATGGCATTCATTACTGAATCAACCATTAAGAGTACATAGCATGCACAAGGAGAGCAACAAACTGCTTGTAGCTGTGAACAAAGAAACCTTGAGTAACTGAAGTTAAGACAGCAACCTCTCCAGAGGCTATCAAACTCATGTACAGAGGGTCTCTACAACATTGCTGACTTGACGGTTAAGAACTCCCTAAAGAGCTAAAGAAATTCCTGTGTCATAAAGACCAAGGGCTTAAGGCACAAAGATCAACGCAGAGAAGGTAGACTTCAAGAACAGCTTGGTTAAAGTCTATAGATCTGGGCACCAGAAGATCATGGTCCATAACCAAATCTCACTAACAGCTTTCACAGCATAACCAGTCAAATTTTGCAGATGGAAGCCACGTTGCACTGCCAATTCTCAAGGAAATGTCTTGGTTCCTAGTTCCAGCATTAACAGGTGCAGACTTCAGAAGACTTCGTTCAACTTCACAGCTGATATGGAGAACAAGGATTTGTATCCCTAGAACATGATGAAGCTCACTGTGATGAGCTTCATAACATACGAAGCACCGCGGTGTTTTATTTCTGACAAAATGTACTATAATTAAAGTAAACAAGAGTCAAATATAGAGAACTTTTACTCTGTTCTACCAATTAAGAGAAGCAAAATTACTAGGTGGGAGACTTAGGTGGACAAACTGGGCAGCTATAGTTTTGAAGCTGGCACCAGAGACAGGACGACAACATTACAGGGCCAGAGATGCTCATAAGTTAAAGACCACGCCAGCCCAGAGAAACAACTTTGCAATAAATACACCAGTGATGATGTCTGCTCTCTACTCACTTGCTCTGCCTGGAATTTTACCAGCTGCTTCTCAGAAACAAGCTCACAGAGTTTCTGAAGTCGCTCAGCTTGCACATCATCATAACTTACCACAAACCTACCTTCTCCTTTTCCACTTCCATTTCACAACTATTTAAGAAAATCCTCTTAAGTAATATTAAAAGGAGAATATCAAAAAAGGACAGTTAAACACTGAGCAACAAGAAGTTCTTGGTTGGAATATTACATTTATTATTATTCATGATAATCCACTCCCTAGAGGCTCCTAAGAAGAACCAGAAGCGTGTGTGTATCTTGACACAAGTATGGAAGGTCACCAGCTTCTAAGGGGTGACAATTATAAAACTCTATATAGAGTTTTTCAGCATCGGAGTCAGATGTCCTCAGGCAGCAAGAACAAAAGCTTCAGTAAGCTGGGAGAGACTGCTCCATGTCGGAACTTTCTGACAGCATCTGGTCTCAGGGCATCGGCTCAGAAATGCTGTGCTCCAGGCCTGCAGAAATCTCTGCGAGATTGGGGGAAAAAGTTGTGAATTTTCTTAATATGTTGCATTGTCACACTGATCATCTTACATTGTGCTGTAATATACAAAAACACAATTTAATTAAAAAAAAAACCCATTTGAGTTCTCACCAGGGATCTCTTTCATAGTGGATCGTTACCTTCAATGCCCAAGTCTGAGCGAGTGGGAACATTTCCTCACCATAATCTGAGGCAGATTCACAACCAGCCTCAAACACAGGTCTGGGGTGTTACTACACAAAAGAGTTAACCAGAATTAATAATCAGAGCTTGAAAAAGGGGGAAATGTCTACAAAATGTTTGACTCATCTGCTTAAACAAAGCCTCCAGAATTTTATTTTGTCCTTTACTTTTCTTCTAAATTAATTGTTCTTAAATCTTGACTGCTAGAACTATTTTATGTCTAGATGTGGGATTTAAAGAAAGCCATAACCTTGCACCCAAATCTCATTTCATCCTCCAAGTCGTGCCAGTTCCCTGGACAATGTGCTACTACCTCTGATTCTTGCATTTAGTTTTTTTAGAAACACGGGCAGCCAGCATAAGTGAGGTCAGGCTCCAGTGACCCATCGGGAAAGTACATGAAAGCAGGAGACAAATCTGGGTGATGCTCACTCATCTGTATCAGCCCTTTAAAGAAAGGATTCCCCTTGTAAGACACAGGTACTTTTTATTCTGTGAGAGCATTTGTAAAGGTTGGAACAAGAAAAATCAAGAATAAAGACAACCCTGAAAAGGAAATAAATGGGGAAGACTGAAAACTTCAGCTGACACTAACAGGCCTCCCACAGAACGCCTTTATTCTCTAGTTCAGAGACTTCTCAGCTACTGCAGGGAAATCACCTGAATAGTCCAGAATAGTCCAACCCCAACTTCAAGAAGTTTAAAGCTGTATAAAATGTTATTTGTGGTAGACCTGAGAAAGAAACGCTCACAAGAATGTGTTACAGAATCACCTGATATGTAAAAAAAACCCAGAAAACAAGATCTTTCTGAACAAATCCTAATTGTGCCAGTTTCTCCAAACCAGAATCCTTTTGACAGAGCCAAACTTAACTGGGCGATTGTCACCAACACATCACGCACCTAGTGATATCTCTGTGGAGAAACGTAGGCATCTCCAGGTGATGATATATCAATGCTCAGCGCTTCAGCGAGTCTCTAATCCAACAACCCATTTCCTTGCTAATCGAGCTATCTTAGCTGTGAGAAATCAATCAATGCAGCAGTTAGTAAGTTAGGTGTACCATAACACACAGGCAGACAGGTCTGAAGATAAGCCAGCATACAGACACTGAACCAGCAACTGTCCAAGAGTCTAGATGAGATGGGTTTTGCCCAGGGAGCATGACCCTCTGAGCCCAGTTTCTGCACATCTGCTGTCCCATGCTACCCCTCTCACTCCAAAGTCTCCAAACCTATCAGCAGCTTCCCCAAGTAAGACAAAGTAGCATGTAGAGGGGAGGGAACGGAACTCCCTGGAAGCCTGTTAAATGAGTTTGTCCTGAAGGCACTTCTAAAGAAAAACTTTTGGCCTGGGCTTTTACTGGCTTCAACCACCAAAATCACAACTTGAGAAACATAGGGGGAAAAAAAAAATCTCAGTTCCAGAGCTCAGAACACAGCTCACCCCTGAAAAAGATATCTTTAAGACTTGTGTAATAAGCTATCAATATTTAGAAACTGGAGAATAATGGCTATATAGTAAGCTTAAACACACATGATCCATTTTCTGACAGACACTGCATGAAAGGCCACCCGTACTCTGCAGAGATAACAACAGCTGAAGCACAAGGATATCACACAATTCAATATCATCAACCAAACCAGTTAGTTAAAACTAGCTAATAAAACATACAGGGTGACTCGAGTTCAGGGAAAAAAGCTTAAGCCACCACACTCAGAGGGACAGGCAAGTAGAAGTAATCATTCATGACAAGACAGCATAGCTGAAAGCCGAGAGGCAGGTAGGTTTCCATGATGGATTAAGGCTATCGGATAGCAGGGGTGGTGACCAAGCTTGTATACTAAAATAAGGCACCAAGGCTTCAAACCAGCTCTCAGTTCCATACCATTCAGGCACCTGAGAAATGTGAAATGCTGAACCTCCAGCAAAAGAACCCAAAGCTTTCTTCAAAGTCTGAACCAAGGAGTGCCAAGAGTTTAGAGAAATTCTTGTCTACTCCATTTCAGCCACATGGGGTATTACCCCATGTAATTACCCCATGTAAAGAACCTCAAAAATGGGATTAGAAGTGAGACTTGGTAGATTTTCAGACAGGTTCTCCCCTCTTCTCCTTCCTTACCCTCCACAGTTAACATCAATATGTCCTACCTAGAGTAGCAATTTGAAGTCCATGCTATGGCAAAGACGCTTCTGGTACTTTAAGAGTATTAGGCACAACTGTTTCTTGGTTTTCTGTAAGTTACTGAAGAAGGTGCTCTTTTCATCACCAAAGAAGACACCACAAGCAACAGAACTACTCAACCACTGTGGGCTAGAAAAGACCAATTTTCAAATAAACCTCTATGATAGAAGAAGATACACATTTCAGATTATCTTGCATTATCCATCCAATTCGAGTGATCAACCAAGCAGAGAAGTTTCCTTTAAAGAGTTATGAGATTGTAGTATCTTGTGCAATGTTCAATATATGCTAAAACCCCATCACTACAAATGTTGTAACAGAGGATACATTCTCATTATTTCAGCAGCCATCAAATCTCAAATGATCACAGAGGTTAACTGGAGATCATGTCAGTAGCTTTCCTTAGCTTGAAGACAGATAAGATCCAACTGATTTTTTCAGGTCCACGTCTATGAGCAAAGTACCAGCCATAAAAATGCAATAAATATTGGTTCAATTCCTTCAATTTTTCACTGCATAGCATTCTTTCTCTTACCATTGTAAGTTATTCCAGTTTCTGATGTCTCAAAAAACCCCATCAAACAATACATGTTAAAGTTAGAAAATGCATCCCATTTAATTATGATGTTGCAGCAGTATGAGCTTCAAAACAGAAAGAGGAGTGACCTCATGAGTTGTTTGTCTAAAATAAAATGAAAATTGTCATAAGAACACATTCCAACTTCTAAAGATGTCTAATTTCTAGGTAGGAATCAAATTTAGATTTGAAGCTCCTTCTGTTTGAACCTATGCTAAATAATCAGTCCCAAACTCTTGGGCTACAAACAGCCTGTGGGTCTGCCTGCACCAGACTTATGACCAAATATTCATCTTTGAGCATACAGTTTGAAACTCTGAACAGCCCAAATATCCCAGAAACAAATTCATTCTCCGACTATACAGCATTTTACAGAGGTAATTAATCTCCAGTAGGCTTAGCCAGCTGATGCTCAGAAAGCTTACTGGATATGTGAATAACCACCAACAAAATCACAGAGGAACTGGAAATTCCAGTGGCATTTTCAGAACATATCTTACCCCTATATTTGTGCAATTTTTCAGTAGTAAATAAGCTGCTACATAGAAAGAAAATAATCACAGAATCACAGAATGGTTTGGGTTGGAAAGGACCTTAAAGCTCACCCAGTGCCACCTCCCACCAGACCAGGTTGTTCCAAGCCCCATCCAACCTGGCCTTGAAGCAGGTTCCTCATGGATATCTATTACCTCCCTCCAGCACCACAACACAATAAACCAAACTCATCTTCCAGAACTACCACAGGTTGTTTCTGCTTTCTTATGTGACCCCAGCTATCAGCAATGAAGAAACAAATCCCAGTCTCTCAACAGCTGCTTTCTGCAGGAACTTAGCAACACTAAGGCCTTCCACCCTTCTGTGGAAAGCAGATCATGTGCTTAAAAACAGAGTATAATCATGAGCCTCATGTCCATCCAGAAAGCAGACAATAAATCCCCGCCCAAAGCAGTGCTGTGTTTCTAGTTAATTAGCTTCACCCTCATTTTGTAGAGACAGTAGCACATGTGGTCCACATGTAAAAACAAACCAAGTTCTTACTTTAACCTCAATTCTAAGTTTAAATGCTAGAATTAAGATACCAAAAAAGTGTGTAGAGTGCTCTTCAATATATTCTTGATTCCTTTTTCCCCTTCAACCTATAAAAAATAACCTAGCAAAAGGAGTAGGATACTAAAATTCCAGGCAACCCAGTGAAAGCGTTGTTCATTGCAGGACTGGTTTTGGTTTTAAATTCATCTTTGGTGAAAGACTGTCCAACTGCTAGTAGAAAATAAACTGTTTTACTGTTCTATCACAGAAAATTCCCACGTGATCCAAACTTTTAGAAAGTTACAGAGATTCCTATGCTCTATTGCTAATACAAGCCATGTTTTCAAAGGACAAACAAAGTCCCTTCAGTTGTGATTGTGCAGAATGGAGAAAAATCCCACATTTTTCTAGACTGGGAAAGAGTCTAGGCATTCTTCAAATAATACTTTCACAGAAGCCAAATAATTTTTGTAACTTCACACAAAACTTTTCATGCTGCCATCTCCTCAGTTTTACTCCTTCTTCTCAAGTCATGAGACAAGTAAGCCATTCGAGTTGTTTGCAAACACACAACACAAGCTTAGCACCACCCAAGCACTTTGAAGGGCTTTTGCCAAAAACTGCCCACAACACTAATAGAAACCTCAATTGTTCCATGCTGATCTAAGAATACCTTCAGTTAAAAGACCTGACATCCTCTTCCCAGTGGTAACAGTTCTTATTAGTTTCAGATAACTTGCTTTAGCTGCCAGGATGGTCGTAAGGCAAAGAAACTCATTGTTTGCCAGCCCATGCTCACCAGTATCACACAGGTGAAGCACTGGGGAGATGAGCTTCCCTCCCACCAGACCCCACTTTTTAATCAGATTGCCTAAAAATCAAGGGGTACAGAAACCAATGATTCGAGGAAAGAGAAGCCTGGAATTAGCCATACTTCCATACTCACAATATTTAACAGTCTAAAAGTTCTGAACAAACACCTGTGATGGATATTCTTCACACCAGTGAAGAAGAAGTCCATGCACAAGGTTAAAGCAGTTCAGTGCAGCTGAGACCTAGTGTAAGCAATGTTGTCCCAGATAGCACCTATTCACAGGTGGTAAAAAAATTACTCGTGCCTTAATAGCAGCGTGAGCCTTTCATGCCATCATCACAGCCATGAGTGGCTACGTTCTGGTAAAAAAACTAAGCAAAAATAGAACTGAAGCAGATATTATGAACGTGCAGTACCCTCCGGCGACTGAACAGCATGTTCTGGGGGTCTCACTGGGAAGTTATCCTCCTAAGACTATTCTTTACCATATGCATGCACACCAGGAGTTGAGAAACACCAGCACAGGGTGAAATTTTGACTGAATAAGCTTAGTCACAGTTGCAGGGGTCCAAAAACCAGAACCCTTAGGTCTGCTTATAGCCTACATCATCATCACAAGTCCCAGCTCTTCCGACCAGACTCAAGTGGCATAAGAATGCCATCATTTGTGACAGCACAAAAATCCATTTTGTGATTCAGACAGTTGAAATTAATATAATTTTAAGCTGTTTTATCATACAAATGAAGATTAATGGGAAAAATGCAAGAGTAACCAATAATTGAGGTAAGACTACTTCCTACCCGCAAACCGCTCCCTTCCAAATGCCCAAATACTGCAAGTGAATCCTCAAGTCTGGATTGCAGAGATAAGAAATGTGGGCAAATGGATGAACATCACAAAATTAACTTGTTTGAAGACGGTAAAGCAAAAACGGCAGCACGAAAGGAAGCATTTTTTTTCCTTTGACTGCTACTAACTGAAGGCTGCCAAAACAGATAACAGATGCCTTGAATTGGACAAATAATATTCAATATCCATTGAAGCTGGAACTGTCTGAAGAAGTTTCAAAAAAGTTTTCTGAGAGTTAGGGAGACCAAAAGCATCCAAGGGAACATCAGACAGGTTCAAGCAGAGTATTGTATTGCAGCATCAGGCTTCTTGCCATGGCAGGAGCAGATCTCTGTCCTCGTGGATGTCCAGCAACATGATCCAGGCAGTGACAGAACATACAGCACCAGCAGAACTTCAGGAAGAGATTTACAGATTTACTGAGTCTTGAAGTAACTCAGAGCTGTGCTGTTACTCTAAGAAGAATTCACCACTACCACACACTCTAAATAGCATCTGCTTCAAAACAGAAAGTCTTCCCTCGGTAAAGGAATTTTTAAAGTTAAACTACAATTCATATTTTTTTGCCTAAAACAGACGTGTTAAAATAGTGAGGGCTTTTCTGGTTTTGGTTTGTTTTTTTCTCCCTGAATTATGAGTTCGTATGGATTTCTTATAAGAGGAGGTCAACCTCCTCCTCATGACTGACTCAAATGAAAACACATTGAGATTATGAATAAACTGTAGCCATAAATCTTTCTCCCCCAATTAGTTTCTACAATCAACTGAAGAACAGCATCAAGAATACCCTGCAGATTTAAACAAGAAACATCCATTTACAAGACGTAAATAATCACTTTTGAGACAATTGGGAACACAAAGATAATCACATAATTCTCCAAACATAGCTGCAAGGGATTTTATCCATCATTCTGAAGATAAACATAGCCTTCCATCAATGTCTTAAGGCACCACAACCATCTTAACCTCCCATCTTATTCTTCCTGCTGTTCAGGTGCTGTCTATCTTTTCAGGCACATCATATCTTTACTACTGTAAAACATTAAAATATAGAAGTTGTGTAAAACTTCTTTGTATGTAGCTCTCCCTAGCATTTCACTAGGTTTCCAAAGACTGCCAGAAGTTAGTAAGTCTAGCTGGGCACTTATTTCCATTGTACCGGAGTCACTCAAGTCAGTCACATGGAACCCGTTATTTGTCTGAATCCTTGGCTGTGGCCATTTTTCCCTCGCCTTCATTTTCTGAGGCCAGTGAACCGTATGATAAACAGTTTAAATAAACAAGTATTAAATGAGTTCTCTTACAGATCAATCTGACACAGGGCCAAGGTCATACATGTTGATGCACTGATTTTCTCCCTTCCCATATCGTGCATTCCTGGCTCCTATTTCATAACATTTAATAATATTGTCTACTTAAGTCATTCAACAACTTAAGAGTGAGAGAGCTAGCATTACTACCTGTTATTACCTGTTTTATCAAATTAAATAATTTCATCCATCAGGGAGCCATTCTTACCCCTCTGTAATCTATATGCATCTACCTCAGCACTAAGCTGTTCAAAGAAGAGCAGAGTTTAACAATTAGCACAGGGTCACGGCATGTTAATGGATTATTCTGCATGATATATATATATTGGTGTTCAGAAAGATTAATGGCAGAAAACTGCATTAATTAATCATCTTAACGAGCCTTATTGTTTCCCTAAAAGAAATGCAAGCAAAAACAGTTCCTGCTTGCAACTGGAGAACGTGTGCTGTCCTCCACATCCCTCTCTGTACTGTTCAAGTATCCTGTGGTTACCAAGCCACAACAACACAGGGCTGGCTCCAAAATCCTGCAGCCTCCAACAGCAGCATTTTTCCTAAGAGCACTCTGCGTGTGTGAGAAACGTCACCAGTGACTTCTCTGTTCCAGTGTGGCAAGAGGAAAAAACCAGCAAGAAAAAAAACCAAGCCCATTTAGCATGGTGCAGTGTTGAGTCTTCAGATCTTATTTGCAAGTAAAGTTCTAATTTCATCCCAATGCCAATGGGACTGGTTCTGTTACTCCCTGTAGGTACCATTCAGACTCCAAATGATCGCTTCCTGACAGAATGACAGACAGTTACTTTTAAGTTCAATTTTAAATTTATTTTCAGTTTACAGATGTATAACAACTTCTCCCTCCTCACTGAAGCTGGGAGAGAAACCATTTGATGAGCATTTTCAAAAGCCATCCTTGATATTCCAACAAATTAATAACATACACTAAAACACCATTTTGGCAAACCCAAGCAAACTCCGAAGTGCCAGTGTGCCTTTCTTAAGACACTCTGTGACAAAGCACAGGTGAAAACCATTTACTGCCCAAGTCTAAGAGGAGTTTGCTCCACCACCAGTTGGAAATAGCAATGAGCAGCCTAATGCTGGCATGAACACCATCGAGAAAAACCACCAGATACAACTTCTCCCAAGAAGCTGGTTTCTCTGCTCCCGACATTATAGCTTTCCTTACATTAAGAGCTTTCCTTCTACTGTGAGGAAATTAAACTTCAGTTACTTTTGGTTTCAGCTAATGACATTTCACCCCTCTTGAACGGAAACTGAAGTTAAAATGGAAAGACTCAGGTCTGCTGCTCTTTTAAAACACACAAATTACTACCTCCTTTTAGGATTGCTTCAAGTTACTTATCTTAATAAAATTAACCCATCTTAGCTCAGCTTCCTTACATTAAATGTTGTAAGAAGGGTACACAGCAGCCTTATCTACAAGTCCACCTCCAAGAAGCTACCTGCAATACAGATGTGAGAAGCTGCCTGCAGTTTGAATTTCAAACGCCGCTCGTATCAGCCTACATCAATCACAGGAAAATATAGATCTGTTTGCTTCTGTTTGCTTCCCAGAGAAAAGATTTTTGCCTTTGGAGCTGAAAAGAAAGAAAAAATAGAGTTTCTTAAAAACTGTCTCTATTGATTTTACCAAAAGCAAGGAGCACTCAGAACATCAACAAATCAAATCCTCCATTAACCCTTGGGAGAAAATGCTGTGGCAGGTTTTTCAGCCCTTCAAATAAGTAGCTGCCAAATAAAACCACCCATGTATAGTGGCCATGTATCATCATCTGATCAGACATATTTTATGCTTTTTTTTTTTGCTAAAATTTTTCAGTCACACCAGCTGCCTATATCCATTTAAGGAGAAGTCTTAATTTGGGCCGGGTGTCGTGTATTTGTCATTATACCTATTTGCCCTGAAGCGTGCAAGCATGCCCTAGAAGTCACATAATTAGAACAGTTAATGAATCATTTCAATACTGCAAGTCCTTAATGGTCTTAGAACCTCTACCAGATTTCATGAATTTCCAACTAGGTATGAGGAAGTAATGACAAAAAAAATAAGTCTAGATTATTAAAGTTTCTTCCACGAATAAATTTATAAGAAATCACTACCAAGATATTCAAATGAAGTCCCAGCATCACCAAAGAGAGCTCTAACACACTTTCATACACAGACAGCAAGAACAGAGAGAAGCAGGAAAGATTTCTTTTAAATCCTTAAGCGTCTACTTAGATAAAGTCCTTAATGCAATGCTGCTTATTAAAGCTAATCAAACGAACACCACCTCCCCCAGAAAAGGAAATGCTTTCAATATGTAAAGCGGAACTTTAAATGGGTTAAATATAAAAAAATAAAATCCTAATACACAGCAAAACATCTGAAATTCCATTGGACCCATGGCAGAGCAGGAGATGCAAAACCCAAAGGCCTTCCACCACTGGCAACAGATGACATGGAGCACAAACCAACAGGAGGACAAAACTCCTTCTTCCTATCTCTGATAAGCAAACTATCATATGTCCTTGCTCTCTGCCAGTCCCTGCTACTAGGGAAGCTTAAAATGTAAATTTTGACACCAAAACCAGCTACAGCAGTGGACCGTGGTGCAAGATGGCTGTTATTTAAGTGGTCCTCTTCCCAACTGGAACAGTCAATTCCAATGACTTGTGTAAGATGCTCACAAACCCAAATCAGTCCAATTGCCACACTGAAAGGGGAAAAAAACACAAAGAAGAAAGCTTGTGAGAGAGCAGCTCATGGAAAACAGGAAACACCAGTGGCTTAACTGATCAAGTGCCACAGATGATGATCACTAGGGAGAAAAAATTAGAGAACAACATCCAAGTCACTCAGAACCCACCAGCAGATCTCTTCATGCTTCTCGATGACAAAAATCACAAGCCATTTTCTACAGCCTTGGTCTACACTGTTCATGGTTTCCAAGAGAATATACACCAGCATATGTGTCCCCTTTTGATAGCTTTGACTTGTAGGCTAAGAATCACAACTGCCTCATTGGGCACACGGCAGAGCCTACATTTCTCAATATTACAGGCCCATATCCAGCCTTTCAATAAAATTCTGCAAAAAAAGATAGAAGAAACGGCCCATCCACCACACTAACTCGGACAGACCTTATTCCCAGGCATGAGACTTTTGCTTAGGAGATAAGAGAGTCAAGGTATCTTTAAAGCAATGTGGCAGAGCCATTTGAACAATTCTAAGGAGAAGAATGTGTATTTAACCAATGTCCTGGAAAGCAGTAACAGCTCTGAGCTTACTCATATTACCTCATTTTCCTCTGTAAGAAAGAATCACGGTTCCAACAGTTTTATAAGATTTAATGAACAGCAGTGAAACAGCTTAACACCATCACTCTCGGTTTTTCCCCCTTCTGCAGGAACTCACTCCCTGCCCAGAAATCAAACCACAGTTTTCTGTTTCTTCCTCTTCCTCCTCTACTCCCCAGCAGCTGCACATAACCTGAGTTCCAACTCTTTCACTAAAGTTTTATGGGATATCTGAGCGCCTTCGGTTACCGGACACTACATTAACTACCAAAAAACATGAGAAATACTGTAGTCTATAAAAGCATGATACAGCCAGACTCGCCATCAGCTCATCAAAGAACCAGACACCAACTCCTATTTCAGCCATAAATTCCCCACCGTGCAGTGAGGAGGAAGTTTGAATAAACATAAAATGACAAGAGAACGTTACTAACCAAAATCTGCCTTTCAAAATGATCTGATATCACACATGCAACTTGCACTTTGTGAATATAACCAATTTGACAGGAGCAGTAACTGGAAACAGATTGTAATGGACACGCTGACGTATTTCTTCTCTTGATTTAACAGGAAAGTCTTCAACTTTTTATTCATTTCCTAACTTGAAATGAAATAACAATGGAAGAGAAAAGAACCTCACTGTCCATGAAGAAGAGACGACGGCTAAGAGCAGCTGGTTTAGTTCTTCAGCTGGTTCTTTCTGGACAGGGATGGCCAGGAGACTGAATTACTAAACCACTTGATCAAAGTTTGTGGTAATCATTTATTTATTTTATTATTAACAGATCACAGAAACTTCAAGACTTGCATTGAGTTTCAACCTAGGAAAATTAGGGTTTTGCAAATAATTTTAAATTTACAGCTATAGATTCACTGTAAACAAGTCACAAATGAGTATGCTTCAGTGGAGAACATGTGAAAAAAAGTATTTTCTCTAAAAGCTATTTCTTTTTCCATCAAGATGATTATATTGGCTGATAACAACTACTTACTATACACACAGGTGCACTTTGGATGAGTAAGCAGCAGTATTATAGAGCAAGCAAAAAGACTGCCTTTGAACATAGCTACCTAAATGAATGCCATTTAGGTGAAAATATCTAGTAAATTGTAAACATGGAAACACATGGGGAGAAAAGACAACCTGTAGGATGAAAGGCAACTGTAATCCATAACATGTTGCTAGCTTCATGTAATTCTCCATTTCTGGGATAAATACACTGCTTAACAAGACAGATATAAGTCCTCATGCATTCAGACTATTAATACATGCGTGCAAACCAAAAAATTCCTCTTTTCTTTATAAGAAAGTGTTTGGAACACGCATGCACAGAGGATGCCTTAGGTTCCTCAGAGCTAGGTTGAAGATGAACTTTGCACTGCATATGGAGCTATAGGCAGTACAGCTTTGTGTTAAAAATAACCCAGCTTCTCGGGCTTTGAAAGGCAAGAGCAAATATTCCACCAGAACGAAGAACACCTCCGCTAAAAAAAAACCACACAAACCAACAAATTATTCATATTATCTTGTCAGCCCGTCAGTTCAGGTAGGCCTGCTGCATCTCTTCCCCCTTGTCAGTTTAGTTCCATGGCGGCAGCATAATCCTGCTGCTTTGATCAGCTGCAGAGCCGCTTGTTCGGAACAGACGGATGCGCGGAGCCGTCACATTCTGCCGGCAGGCACCTCCTCGCAGCCTCCCCAGCACCAGGCAGCAAGCAACGGAGCTGGATTCGTCAGTAAAGATCAGGAATATCTGCAAATAAATATCTGTACAGGACGCTTATTAAATAGGCCGCTTTTTATTAGGGTCTGGACAGATTCATTTTTGTCCCACACGCACAGAGGATGAGTTTGAGGTCGGAGGGCAGGCGCAGTGCACCGCAGCGCTACACAACCAGAGCTGCCACTGCCTCCTCTCCTCTGCTTCTCCCTGGGACAGCTGTGGCCTGGCAGCTGAGCTACCAACTCTCCTCTCCACCAACAGAGTCCCACCAAGCGTGATGTCCACTTGGGGCACCAGATAAAACCCATTAAACTGCTGCACGCTCGCCACTTCGCTTGGGTTCCAAACATCCACCTGAGCCTCTACTTTCACACAGAATCACAGAATCACAGAATTCTAGGGTTGGAAGGGACCTCGAAGGATCATCCAGTCCAACCCCCCTGCCAGAGCAGGGTCACCTAGAGTCTATCACACAGGAACACATCCAGGCGGGTTTGAATGTCTCCAGTGAAGGAGACTCCACAACCTCTCTGGGCAGCCTGGTCCAGTGCTCTGGCACTCGCACAGTGAAAAAGTTTTTCCTGATATTTCAGTTCAAATAATCTCCTGTCACCTTCCAACGTGGAAAACCGAAGATCTAGATAAATTCACTTTCCAGTGAAGATCAGAGCAACGTTATGCAAACCAGCAAGAATTAGTGGTTCGTGATGCAGAAGCTGCAAGTGCAGAGCGTCTGCATTCGCTTCCGACACAGCAGAACTGAAGCCAAACTAAAAACCAGAAGCAGGACTTTGTATTTTAAAATCTCAGCGTACACCTTGGAAGATTAAAAACAGAACAGCACGACCAAACGATGACCAAAACCAGATCTGAACCCACAAATAAGTCTCGGGCTGCCGACTCTGACCGTACACAACACCACCCAGCACTTCCTCATTTTTGCTGACTTCCGTAAATAAAATTGAAAAACACAGAGAACGACAGATCACGGGTTCTCAAATAGTCCAAGGCACATTGGCTTAGCCTAGCCAAAGGGCTGGGAAAAGTAAACATATGAATGGGAAAAGAACTCACAGTGGTGATTTTCTCCATTCCATTGGAGCCAAATATTATCATTTGAAAAAAAAACCAAATGGAACACCACCATCTCTTTGGATTACAGTTACAAGTTACTCCTAAAAGATTAAAACCTACATGGACATTGGGCAACATTCTGAGAGGTTTGGGGCTTACTTCCTTTGTTTAAAACTCTCTCAACAGCAGAACCACGTGAAAACTGATGGATATTTGCAAGAGAACCTGATAGTTTGCAAGAGAACTCAAGGAAGTTGTGGTATTTGACACTACGTCTAAGCTTCTTCCCTTCACACCCCCCCATATATATTTTTTTAAATTAGAATATTTCAAGTGAGATCTCCTATAACTGGTGTAAAGGGATTATACAGCAACATTACCACACCAGAACCAGAATGCCTCTATTCTCTAGACTATGCTTTGACAAAGAGATCAAACTCCAGCATGATTTTGCTGAAGTAATTGCAAAATATTCAGAGGAAAGAGTGCAAGTATGAAGTGTGGTTTCATGTAAACCCCAGCTTCTTGCTATATTCAGAATAAACCTCTCTGCAATGTTTTAATTGTGCACTTCCAGCACAATTCAGTAGAGGGGTTGATAAAAACCAAGCCTTCAGGTACCAGAAAGTTCAGGCAAAGTGGAAGATCGTATTTGGAAGGTTTTGGCATCATTATTCAGTATTCAAAAAGAATCATTCAAGAGCCCACAGTATCAACCACAACCTCGAGGTTCTTGTGCCACTTCCCCTTGTCGCAGCAGGGAATCACTCATTTATCTGCTGCTGCACATGGTGTTTGTCCAGCAAAGGTAACAGAAAACTCGATGTGCTGGCCAGGAGCCATAACGGCAGCTCTCCGGAGGACCAGCGTAGGTGGAAGTTATGACGGGGAAATTCATGAGGCAGGATGAGAATACCCACACTAGCTTTTTTTATCCCCTCTAAAGAGTAAAACAGTGCACATAAGTGATGATCTCAGGCAGACATTGATTTAGTTATGTACAAAAAAGCACACAACGCCATCATTTCCCTTGCATGTTTGACAGGGAAAGCTTTGACGCATCTTAGAAAATAATTATCTTACATGAGCAGGCACCACAGCTGAACACTGAAAGGAAGAAATCCAAAACAAAATGAGAATTGCAGCCAAGGGTAAGGAGGTGATGGAGCAGAAACATCTCTTCCCAAACTCTGCCCATTAGCACCCATATACCTCAATAACCATTAAATCACTCCCAAAAGGGATGGAGGATGGCAAACCCCTCCAGCACACCACATAAATGGGGTTCAGTTAAATTGCTTCCTGTGTAGGAGATGCAGAGTTGTTACAATTAAGGTCTGCTGCTTGTGGTTTCAAAACAGCCAGTTAACCTTTTTACCTGTTGGATAAAGAGACCAAAGCCTTTAAGCACACACTATGAAGCACCACGTTACTCCTGAAACACCAAGCTAAGGGATTTGGCGACCCCTGTATTAGCAGGGGTGGGGGGAACCTTCTCAGCTGGCCAGAGCTCCTGCCTCAGCAACTCCTGAGTGACAGCTGGGCTGTACCAGCCTCCCTCCGTGTCCCCAGGGAAATGAATTCCGTGCCTGATGACTAATTCATTACTGGGGTTTGTGCTTGGGCAAGTCCAAGCCCAGCTCACTCACCTTCCACCGCTGAATTCCTCCTCAGCCGGGTGCACATCTGCTCCATCCAGCACACGGCATTAGCATGCGGCCACAGCAACCCCTCTCCATCAGCTGAGAACAAAAGCCCCAGTTGAATCTGCAGGAGCTGGCTGAAAGCAGAAGGAACTGGAAGGGGAATTGGTACAGATCAATTCTACCTGAGCTGCATGGGGATTTCTAAAACCGGAGGGGCAGATTCAAAGGCTCTTCTGTCAGTACCCTTGGAGCCTTTGAGACTCGAGCTCAAAGTCCTATCTAACACTGACAGTAGCAAACTAATCCTCCCCTGTAAGAAGAGTGGGCGCAGCTAACACCATACCCAAAGACACCAGCTGGGGAAGAACAGTGTCCACATGTACATGGAAAGGTGAATCAGGAACCCAGAGCAGCCTGGCAAGGTCCACCCCACGCTGCAGCCCCTCCAAGAGCTGAGGGATGAGCCCTGGCCCAGCTCCTGGCAAGGTGCAAACAGACAGACAAACCTGTCCACCTTTCCCTTCACTATCCTTCTCGGTCCTTCACTTTCTGAGGCTTCACCACGAAGGAGACATCTGCCCAAGAGAACTGTATTAAAGCCATGGCAAGCTCCCTGTCACTGATGTATTGCTAAAACTCTCACCTGCCACGGGGTATTTTTGCAGGACCTGAGGTGCTCACCAGAACCAGCAGCCACCTTCCAGCCAGGGTCATTGCAGCAGATGGGGCTCATCAGGTGTGGCATTTTCCTGATACTCAGCATGCTGGCTCCAACCTCTCTGCCTCCAACTGCTCCAAATTTCATTTGCAATCCATATTTTACCAACTCACCCTGCGAGACGTGGAGTTTTAATAAACAAGTCTTATTGACGTCCTACTAATTAAAACCACACCATAAATGAACACTGTGTATTAACAGGATCACCGACAGCATCTGAAACCCACAGCCACCACCTCTGCTTGCTCAGCTATCACTTGTGAGTGCTGATGTTAACCCAGTTTGACCACAGAAATACAGAAGGCATTCGGACTTCTCACTACACCCTCTCTGGGAACCCTTCTTGTCTCTAGGCCATTTGGTGAATTGTAACCTCTTACAGGCTCCAAAAGGACACAAAACTCCCAAGAAATGTTTTCCTGCACCTGTGTTCACCAAGGTCCAAGCAGAACCAGGCCTTGACCTGGGACCATTTGGCATATGTGAAAGACCACGAAGTAACACAGAATGCCGCATCGGGCTCTCAGGTTATTTATTTCCTTGCTTTCTAATTGCTACTTCTGATTAGGGAAGACAAAGTCATACCAAAACACTGAAGCACAAGCCAAACCCTATTAGCCTATTTATAGAATTTACCATATAGGTACATGAGCGAATCCTGCTCGTTATTATCCCATTTCACTGCATTGCCTGTGACTCACTCCTACAGCTGGGCTCATGAGGGAGCTGCCTTCAGAAAGCATACCTGGGTTCACAGCCTAGCAACCACACCGTGAGTGCATTAAAAATACACAGATATCCACAATGGACTCATCTGCCGGAACAGGAAAGGATGAGAACAAAGAGTGGGGGCTCAGACCAACAGTGCCCGTTACCCTACGGTTGACACATGATGGGACTGGCAACCAGATGGGGTATTGATACTGAACTGCTCCATCTCAGCAAAAGTGAGGAGCTCAGAGGTGTCCTGGAGAGCAGCGTGGGGATGGGACACCAGCACAGGAGGTACCAGAATAGGAGCCTTGGCCACATGGCAGAAGAAGTCTGCAACTGTGGGACAAGAGATCCCGAGTTAACAGCTTGCTCGCACTGATCCTTCCAGCTTCTCCGCACTTTGCCCCACAAACACATTAGGAGCATTTATAAAACACACTGAGCAATTACAGGAAAAACAAAACCAAGATTATAAACACAGTCTGGATGGCAAAGTTGCCTCTTTTTGCTATTTGGAGCTCACATTTCAGCACACTCCATCCAAAACGTGTGCCCGGAGCCACATAGCACACGTGAAATAAAATGCATTTATATTGGTATGTCATGGCATGCAATTTCCCCCTCCCCAATCACACCGCCTGCCTCTCTCGCTAAGTCAAATAGCCAGCCAGCTTCTCATCAGGAAGTGGAAATTGGTTTTCCATCTCCTAGGAGATAAACAAGGCAGAGGGGAGGTCGAGCTGCTCAGTGCACAGCACCAGAGCCGGTGTGGGCACACGGGCAGGATGGGGAGTGCTCGCCAGCGGGCTCTGCACCACCCCAGTGGCACCCTGTGCCCGCCCCAATGCCCCTCACCTTCCCAGGCAGAGCAGTAACTACTTCTAAAAAGCAGATTTGTGTATTTTCTGTGGAGTTTTCTGTGTGATTTTCAGTTGAACACACACAGCTCTGACTCACAGAGCTGCTGCCTTACAACTCAGCAGCTTTAGGTACTCTTACCCTACTACGCGCTATTAAAACATCTTTACACCTCCCTGCAGTTTCCTTGAAGCTACACCCCTTCTCAGTTCTCAGGGGAACAGGGCCAGGGGTACAGCCTAAATGTAAGAGTCTGATCTAATTCAGAGGAAAAGGGTGACTGCACTCAACAAAAGCAGCATAAAACAATCTAAAATCATCCACTAAATGGCCATATAGTAAATGGAATAAAATATAGATTCTTAAACTCAATTTTGTTCAAGCTGTGGTTTTGTAAAACTAAGATGCTGTAACTTTGCAGTAACTAAAGTTAGATTATGTATTTACAACAGCACAACCACATTTTAAAATCAATTTGTTACCTACTTTTACAAAACAGATGTCAAGCTGCAAGGCTACAGACAGACTGCAAGCAAAGCAGGTGAAATATGCAGCTAGCCTTAGTTTTTCCTTCAGGAATCAGGAAAAAGAAACATCGCCAGGAGCGGGTTGACTTTTTGCCACATCCTTGCTAATTTTTTTGCAAATCACTTAATCAAAGAGCCAGACCTTCTCGTGTTCAGAGAACATCGTTGTGACAGCCACCTTACAGCAGGTGAAGGTGACCCAGCTGGAAGGGCCGCTCCACCAGGAGAGTGCCCAGGGACAGCCTTTGCTCCACCATGGCATCACTGGGAGACATCAGGACTCCATGGAGTATCAGCAGGTTGGCCATTTTTCTGAGACATCTTGTAAGCAACTCCGATGTAGAAGAATGAGATTTCCTTCCAGAGATGTTCTGCTCATTCCCTTTGCCCGCAGCATGCATTTTTAAAGAGAGAGAAACCAATCAAACTTAATTCATGTTGCATTATTCACCAAGTGGCTATAGTCTCATCCAAAATCTTAATTGTCTAATAACTCAAGTCACCTATTTCAAATACAGCTCCAAAGGAATTACTAGAAGCCCAGGGGCTGCCTCCTACACACACTAAATCTTGCTGGTAAGATGTCTAGTGCAGTCTTTTCTTGAAACAAAGCAATAAATACTGGCCTCTTGTAAATATATATATACACACACACACACATATATATTTTGTGTCTACAGCCAAAACACTGCTTGATGTCCCAGGAGTGCTTCGTTGAAGGCACGGCTGTCTGTCAGTCTTCCAGCCTCACAAATCTTTTCCTGCTTTCCAACCCTCAAGTTGTGACCGCTAACGTGAAACCTGGCACACACCAGGGAAATTATAAGCACTGTTAATTTCTCTAACCACTGAAAAGGTAACAGAGTGGCATTTTTAAATTACTGGGAGGCAAATGAAGGAAGGAAGAGCTTGCAGACTCACAGAAGAAACCTGTGCCCATGTACAGCCCTTTAATATGGGCCAGCCTTGACCACCAGGTCCACCTTTCACTGTTACTGCCCGAGTGACACACAGTTCTTTGATTATCCCAGCTTTAATAGCTCTTAGTGCTCAATATCAAATGGGTTGGAATGGGTTGCCCAGGGAGGTGGTGGGGTCACCGTCCCTTGGAGGTGATCAAGAGGTGTCTGGATGTGGCACTGGGTGATGTGCCAGTCCACTGGGTTGGACCGAATGAGCTTGAAGGTCTCTGCCAACCTCGATAATTCCATGATTTATGATGCTTAAGTAAAGAAAAAAAGGGTACAAAACAAAAGTACAAAGCAATCAACCACCCATCTCTAAGCCCAGAAGCAGCCTTGAACCTACACTCTCCGATACACTTAGGACGCAAGTTCACCCAATGTGAATGCCTCAAGGCTCTTTTTGCTGCTGGGGAAGTTACCCAGAACGCATCAGAAGAGAGAGGAAAAGGAAAAAAGGCTTGCTCAGCAACAACACGAGCTCCCCAAAGTGACATATCAACCCAGGAGATGGCCACGGGGCAAACGGGAAGTGTGAGGAGGCTCAGCATTTCCACCAATCATGCTCACAAACTTCCTTCAGAAAGCAGCAGCAGTCAGCACGATCCATCTGTTAACCCACACCCCCCCATGAACTTCTGCGTGGTGGCCACTGCATTACCCCGAGTGAGCAGCACTGGGACGACGGGAGCGCCGCAGTCCATCTCGGTGCTGACATGCTGTGAACACTGTACTGCTCCTGACAGCAGAAATGACTTCTACATGACACCAACGCAAACTGCAACCATTTTCATAGAGGTGTCTGTGCTCCAAATATTCTGGTGGCCATCCAGCTGTTCTCTCACGCTGCTCTGCACCCTACCACCACCACCACACACAGTTTACCTTGCACATTTTATCGCCCTGGGGTAAGAGAAACCAGACATCACCTCCTTCTCCAAATGCTGGTACACAGCCAAGTTCTCCTCCTGTCCACCGTTTGCAGGCGTTGGAAGGTAACATTTTCAACAAGCCCCATAACCTATTTTTCTATAGCTAATCCAATATGTGGCATCAGGTCTCCAACTGAGAAGAGGACCATTGTGGGATTTTTATATTTTGTTTTATTTACACATTAATTATAAATACAGAGGCCTCCAGAGTGAATTGCAATCTGCACAGAATCAAGGACCAGCATCTAGGGTGTAGGACACCAACCTCCAGTCGCATATGTCCTCCAGAAGGATGCCAATCCCCACATCCTTTATGGGTGGGCAACAACACAGTGAAATAAAGACAAAGCATCCAGCTGCTCGTGGCTGCTCCACAGGAGGTGGTGTGAAGCAGTTCTGAAGACTCCCTTAAGCACTCCCATGCAAACAAAACTCCAACCCGCTACAAAGTAAGCTTGTGCAATTGGAAATAAATGTTTATTTTGAAATAAAAAGAAGTCATCTGTATATATACAGACAAACCAGAAGCCTTTGATCAGCCCCACAAAGCACGTCTGCATGTAACAAATGGAAATTGTCAGCCTCCTAATCTCCTTTGGAAAGAAGAATGTGACTTCCCACGCGCTGCTTGCTCACCAGGATTACTTATCACCCTAAAGAATACTATTTTATTTATTTAGTAACGGAAATAAACCCAGACTAAAGATTCATAGCTGACAGTTAACATGGTAAGTGCATTACAGATGAAAGCAGAAACACGGGTGTCACCACCCAGGACACGCTGCCAGCGCCGACACTCTCCCAGTGTCCCAAGCTTGCACCTCTTGCCTTTCCAATCCAGCGCCAGTACATAGGTGAACACACAGATTACAAGTACCAGCAGAGGATCTCCATTACCACCAAAGCTTTTCCTCTATCAACCAAATGTTATTTGAATATCATCTATTCATTTGGGGGTTGAGTTCTACCTCAAAGCATCCCTACTCCCCACTCCCACGCTGTTGAACCATTCCAGCCCCACAGAGCCCTTCGACAAGCAGTTATCCTTGTTCCAAAGGTGCTGCTGGAGTTCAGGATTGGGGTTAAGCACAATAAGTAATCCCCATAATAAGAGGATACAACAGAACGCTCTTGTGCCGTCTGATATTCCAACCACAACGTTTGTTTAAACAAGTATTAAAAAGGAGGTTAAATTTCAATATTCTAGGAAATAATATTTAGAGTGGACCCCGTCCATTGGAGCAGATAATCGGAGTGAATAATTTACAGGCACACTTTCATCTCCACTGCAGCTGAGAAGAGCTGCATCGTAAGGAGCTTGGGGAGATGCCGACACATCTGCTCACCAAGCGGAATAATCGGGAGGACTCCAAGCAACAGTGGTCCAGTAACCTGTTTTACTTGGGTGACAAATGGGACAGGAAGCAGAGGAACAAGGAATGCAGGGGGAAAAAAAAGCAACGTGCTCACGGCGAGGTCAGTGTTTCATGCTTTTGCAGTACTGCACATTCTGCCTGGGAGAAAACAAGCTGGGTTTTCATCTCTATAACAACATCACGGCAGCATCAATTCCCCCAGATCGCTCCCGTAGCAGCAAGCAGCAAACAGCTAACAAAGCAAACATGCATCAAGGAGCCCTCCAGAAATCCAGGCAAGTCCCATCGTGCCTCTGGGAATCAAGCACCGTTTGATACTTTTTCCAGTGATGTGCACAAGATGGAATTAACTGAGTAAACACTAATTCTGTGCAGATGCTGCCCAGGTGGGAGGATGGTGCAGTTTCATCAGGCCTTGTAAAAAGATGGTGAGCATCTGGAGGAGTAACACTGGCATACAGAAAACTGTCATTACAAAGTAAACAGATGGGGGAAAAAATGTATCTTTGATCAGATTTAAGGAAACTGTGTACAACTGCCAAAAAAGAGATGCAGATGCGTCCGGTATAGCTCATGACACTCAAGGAGCCACCACAGCTTGTACCAGTGTCAGGGGACAGTTATAAACAGTCTCCCATCACACAGCCTTGACAGGTTTTGCTTATTCACATCTACAAAGTTTTCTGTTAACATCACAGCCTGTGTTTGTTACCTGAAAATAGGACACAGCAGATGGGCATAGGTATGACTCAATGTAGTGCAATGAGACAGGTCACCACAGAACTACAGAACCAGCAGAGTGAAAATCACCCAATTTAGATCCAAGGTCCTGTTCCCAGCAACACTATGGTCCCTTAAATAGCACTGGGACCACCAGCTGCAGAGCTTGAGTGTCATTCTGAAGTTGGCTTTGCTTATAGAATCATCGAATCATTATGGTTGGATGGGACCTCCAGGGTCATCAAGTCCAACCTTTATCCCATCATATTCCTAACCATTAGGCCATCAGACCATGGCCTCAAGTGCCTCGTCAACCCATGTCTGGGCCACAAACAGGAGATCCCCAAATACAAACCAAATGAAAGCCATTAATGACGGATGCTTCACTCATTACCTGCCTTGCCTATGACCTACAACATGCCTCGGTTGAGTAGCACTTTTGTAGGAGTTTCCAAAATGCCTCCAGCATACTACTAAGGCAACACAAAGCATTTCTGCACGTATACAAATTTTACTCACCGATATGGTAAGCAGCCTGCAGCAGAAGTCTAAGAAACTCATTCACAGGTCCTGAATTAAACATCCAGCCTAGCAGAAGAATTCTGAATAGCCTCGGGTATACTAAGCTCCCTTTTCTTCACAGTCCAATATACCAATGGAAGATCAGCTTTACAACACTGTATGGTACACTTACAACACTTTACAACAATGTATGGTAAATCAAACCCAACTGTGCACACCTACAGCGTGTCCATGATCAACCAGATCCATTAGGAGATGGATTTTAGTTAGACCAGTCTAAAATGAGATGACATTAGGCTTATCCTGGGAAGCTGGGTTTCAGTAGCACACTCCTATAGTTTGTCCCAAGCTTGAAATACCACAGAAGTATTCATCACAAAATCCATATTAACCTGAAAACACACGCAGCCAACAGCCAGGCCCTGAAGATAGCTGCTACTTTCACCACCCCCCAAGTTCAAGGGGCACACACGATTTTCAGAGGAACCCGGAGACTGAAAAGCAAAACAGACCCTAAGCAGAGAGAAAGAAAGAAAACACTGAAAGCAAACTTTAAAAAAAAACCAATCTCTAGTCACATAGTCGCATTCACTTAATGAACAAAAGGTGATGGAATTAGTCTAGCTGCTCGCTACCTAGAGGCAGGTTAGGCAAGATGGAGTTAAACAGGAGTGGTTCAAAATAGTCTGGGTTACTTCGTCCTCTATGGTACACAGGAAGAGACCTGATCCCCCCAAAATGAACACTTTTCGCAAGCAGAACAATATTAAGTCATTACTTTCCTTTTGCTGAGATTTTGAAAGCATCAAAGGAGGCAAAACCACAAGTTAAAATTCTTTAAGAGGAGCGTAAGTATAATATTGTACCATTTTATTCTTCACCTTCTCTTCCTTTGGCAAACATTTTTACACACAAACATCACAGCACATCACAGAACATCAATATAGCACAAGCATTTGAAAAAAAGTAATCAAAATACTGAATTATAACACCTGGGAGTCAGCAACTCAGCTAGCAGCAACTTAAATTCAACTTTAATTCTAGTAAAGCCCAGTAAGTCACATTCAAACACCAGACTACAACGTTTCATTAGCACAGACACCCTTTGCTCCCATTGTCAACAATAAACTGATGGAGAGAAGAAAGAAAATAAGTCTTGTAAATACTCCAGTCTTCCATAAAACTAACGCTGGACTTCCAACAAAATTAGTAAGTTAGTAATAAAGATGAAGTCGGTTTGGTCTACACAAAACACTTTAGTTCCTCTCAGCTAGAAAACTTGTTTTATGCTGTTGGGCAGAAAGGTTTGGGGGTGGTTTTCAAGCAACTTTGCCAGTCAAAAAACACCAAGTGGAATTCTCCTCTTTTGCCAGTGTATTGCTGGCAAGTTTTCCTCATTTTCCAAATATAACCCATATATTTTAGATGATGCGAGGATCATAACCTTTAGAAATCTAGGTCTAGGACTTGCACTTTAGAGAGAAGGGTGATCAATTTAACAAAATTAGCAGGCTGAGTCAAGTGAGCAACCAATTACCAGGCTGAACCTAAGCATTACACCTTCCTGAGCTTTGCTTCAATGAAGTTTCCAGCTCAGATTGCACCTTTGAAGAGTATAACTAAAGACTGCCCCATCACCACAAGCACATTTAGTCTATTAACTATGGCAGTTTCGGTTTTAAAACTCTAACCAAAGAGCAGGCAGAGTTAAATCCAAAAATTTAATATTCTACATGATTTTAACAATGGCATACCTCATTTCCTGATTCTAATCAGCACAAAGTAGTTAATGAGCTAAAATTAATAGTGACTAGCATTATTCATGTTAGCCGACCATACTGGAAGCAGTTGTTCTTCTGCTCTATAAATACACCAGAAGCCCAGAGCTACACACAAAGTCAAAACAGTAACGGTAAGGAGGTTAAAAAACAGCTTGAAATCCACACAAAGATAAAGAAAGTAAAGGGTTCTATTGAGAAATTCTGCACAGATCATCACTTTAATTAAATAAACTATTCAGAATGCAGCGAGCTTAAAACCCAGTGCTGTACTAAAATAATCCAGACAACTCAGTGGCAATAAACACATGCAAACAAGAAAATATACTCATGTCCACATACGAGGGGTAGCACAGCATTCGGGAAAGACACAGAAAGAAAGGACAAGACTCTTCCAATCCAAGTCACCAGTAAGAAACCAGGAACCAGTATCTCTCAGCTATGTCCCGAAGTGGCTGGCTGTCACAGGAAAACAAAGGTCTACTCTCCAGCGATGAAAAAAGTACTTCCACCAGTGAATGTCCTTATAAGCAAGAGGAATCCAGCTGTTGAAGTCCCGAACTATACAAAGACATTTATTGTCCTAATGACAGAGGACAAAGAGTTCTAACAATCAAAAATAGCACGCAGGCTGTGAGAGGCCAGGCATTTACCCATCAGGGTATTAAGTTTACCAATTTAGGAGGACTGAGGACAGAAAAGTAGCAGGACTACGTGTCCAGCACCCAATGCCAAGAAAAACATGGTTCTCCGTTACAATTTGCTTACCTTCTATAGAAGGGGCCTGGTCCACAGCTGCATATAGCATCTCTTTCAAAGCCTGCAAGGGAGAGAACAAGAAATACAGTTAGTACTAAAAAAAAATAAAATTATATTGTTTTGACAAGCCTGCTTGAAAACAAAAACAATTAAAGACCTTTCATCCTCCAGACCAACACAGAAAGCTATGGACCGTGATGCCAATGCTATCAGACATATTTCTGCTAACAAGAGAAACACACAAGTTCATGTTTACCAACTGCTTTGTCTAAAGCCTCTTATCTTACTAACCTATTAAAATTCTTCCAACTGTATTATTCAACATTTTCATTTGGAAAAACGTTTCCCGGTTGGTAGGATGTTAAATGCTTCACATAAAAACAAAACAACAAAACACAACCCCAAAACTGTTGCATGATACAGAAAGGGGTTTGTCAAGGTAACTGGGGGAAAAACAGCCTCGGGGATTTCTTATCACCGAGTACAGAAATACACATACGTTCTAAAAGCTGAAGACAACGTGACGAAGGAGATTAGGGAACATGGGGAGATGGCCTTCTCTTGAGGTGGAAACATGAACAGCGAACAGAATTATTAATTAACTGGGTCTTCAGTTCCTAGGGACACCGTGAGCTGCCTCCCAGAGACCACAGGATGGGCCGCTGGTGTGAGACACGAGCAGGGCAGGCAGTGGTACCAGGAGGCAAGGTGGTCCTACGGCTAAACACTGAGCCCTTCTGTTACCAGAGCCAGGAGGAAGGCACCACATCAGAAACCTCAGCACTCACGGCTCCTTTTCGGAAGGGGTCTTTGCAGGCAGTTATTAAGCTGCTGATATTACTCCAGTCATAAAGATTTGCTCTCTCTCACATCACAAGTGCCAGCAAGAATCACGTAAACCGAGTTCAGATCAACGGGTGAAGGAATAACTGGAACCATGATTTTGGAACTAGAAACTGCCAGGGTCTACCCCTTCCTTCTGCAGAGCGATTCATTTACACACATACACATACCCATCACTTGACAAGGATGGACATCTTCGTGCTGGACGTGAGCATGCTTCATAGAATCATAGAATCATTATGGTTGGAAGGGACCTCCAGGGTCATCAAGTCCAACCTTTATCCCATCATATTCCTGACCATCAGACCATCAGACCATGGCCTCAAGTGCCTCAGCAACCCGTTTTTTGAACACCCCCAGGGATGGTGACTCTACCACCTACCTGGGCAGCTGCCATACACAGCTGCCACAAAAACTACATTTTATTCCCTCACTATTGAGCCCACAGAAGTCTAACACACAAAAGTCATTCAGGTCTCCCTAGCTCCCGTTTCCCAACACATCTGATACTTCTGGAGTCCCACACCCCTGCCTTTACCACCTCGGGTGTCATCGTCCCCCAGGTCAAAACACCACAGCCTAAGGAACAAACACCCTAATACCCTCAAGGCAAAAACCACAAGCTCAGCAGCTGGGAACTCAGCACTGTTGTGACACGGTGGTTACAATCCTGTTAAGCAAATATAAGGTCTAAAGGACATGGCTGCTTATCACAAGATATCCCCGGTGGCAGGCTACATAGGCAGCTCAGACAGCTCCCAAAGGTCTGGCTCCCAAGTCCACAGAGGTCTCAACAAAGGTCACTTGCATAATTGTTTTCCCAACGGAGCCACCGCTGAGCGATCCTCGTCCCAGCGGCACAGCTCTCCTCTATCCTCACTGCTTTTTTTGGAATTCCTCCCAAACACTGCCCACTTCAGTTCTTTCCCCCCCGTGACTCACTGGTCAGCAGCACATGACCAGCCTCCATGCATCAAGTGGTCAAAAAGCCTTCCCTCTTCTTCATCCCACTCGTCATCCTTGCCTACCTGTAACTTTTTCCACAAATCACGTGGCATAGGCTAAACAAACCTGAGGAGACAGCCGATTGGAAGTCACTGTGGTATGAAATCCATCCTTAACCCCCCCACCCCGGAGTTAAACTCGCAGTGTACTTCCAATCTCTGGCTTTATCAGTCACGTTAAAAATACAGATTAAAGAGGACCGTGGTGCTGGGGGTCCTGCACTAAGCCATGCTGAAAGCTGAGGGTGTTTGTCACCCCGCAGGTTCTCCCCATGCAGACTGACATCTCACCACCCGGCAGCTGCAGGACAGCAGATTCTGTTACCGCTCCCCTGACCTATATAAGCAAACCAGCAACCTGAAAGGGAAAGGCTCAGTGCTCCTCCACACCTAAAGCATTTTGTCCTCTAGATTGCAGGATTTTAGAAATGATTGTTTCCAAAAGTTGTCCATCACTGTCATCTTCAGATAGTAGAGAATGACTCCTCCTGCCCTCAAGCTAGACACAAAGGGTTATTTCCTTACTCAAATGGTGCCAGTGCCACACCTTGCACCCGCAGCAAACTTTCACAAATGTGTATGGGAGAGCAAAACAAAGGCAGAAAGAAAACACACTCAAAAATGCAACTGTCAGACCTTAACCCTGAACGGATTCAAGGACAAAAGCCTCAACAGGCTCAAACAAAACTGCTGGTTTAAATGAGAAGCTTCCAAACTGCTTGTGCTCTTCTAAGCTCGTCCGCTACCGCGCAGAAGGACAAATAGCGAAATAGCACGACAGATTTGTGTCAGGAGGTGGCAAGCCTGGGTGTGAACTGCCTATCATGAAGTGGGGTTTGACGAGCAGAATTGGCCCCCTCCCAGAAGCCTGTTCCTGGAGGAGAGGCTCCCGAGGCAAGCTGGCCACCTCTGCTATCGGTTTCGCTTTCCCCACCGACTTCCTGCTCACGGTTGGGTCTCCGAGACACGATTTCTAAAACTTAGCAACCTGTTTCTCTTCTCCAAAGGCAAAAGGACTCAGGACCTGGAGTCTCCCAAGAAGGGAGGTCACCTGCTCTTACCTTTTACCCATCTCTCCCACAAACTGTGCTCCGATTCTCCTTCCCCCCCACACGCTGCAATTTCAAAGGTGTTAAGCACTTTTTCTTCAAATACACCATCATACTTCTGCATTCAGAAAAACAAATCCAGGCCAGATTAACTGAAACAGAACTGCCATCTGGCAACTGTAAAACTCCACTGAATTTCCATCAGCCGGACGTGCAGACCTACCCTTGGGTTTAGAAGCAAACAGGGCAATGCTCTCCTCTGAGATACAAGCGCTCCAGAGATGGACACAAGAGCAAAGGAACCTGCAGCGTGATTTGTAGATGAACAGAGGACTAGCAACCTCACTGCATCTAAAAATTAGCATTAAATGCAGTGAAGCACTTCAACAGAGAAAAAGCCCCTTTATATTATAACGTTATCACCACCAGCCTTCAGACAAAGCCCTCCTGATCACTTGCACCAGCTGAAGTTACAAGAACCATCCGTGGGGTTGAGCTCGCGTAGTAAATGTGACAAGTAAGATTTGCACGCTCTCAGGCAATCTTTAGAATGGGAATTTGGAAAGGAAAGCCAAAGCAAGTCAATCAAGGTTTGTGTAAGGCTCCATGTCAACGCTGACCCAGTCACGGGCAATGTCTTCACGAGAGGCTGAATGAAACAGAATAGCGCACGTCATCGTTTTCCCTCTCTTCCACAAGCCAAGTGCCATTTCTCAGGAAGCAGACACACAGTAATGGGCACTGCTGAGCTTTCACTGAAAGAAAATCAGAATCTAAGCTATAGCTATCAAAGTGCATCTTATTTTTGCCTGTTTAAAGGAAGCAGGCAACTTCCATGCTTCCTACGAGCACAGTTACAATACTTAAACAGATCACTGCCGGAGGGAAGTATCACGTTAATGGTAAGGACTTTGAGGACTGTGCATCATATAAGGCCACTTGAAAGCAAAACCACATTTTTAGGTGTTTAAAACACAACAGTCTCACTCTTCTTCCTGACGTTACCAGCAACAGATGACACCCTCCTCCTGGTTTGACTGGCAGTTTATGCGAGGCCAAGCTCCTCGTGTCCCACCAAACCAGGGACACGTCACCCGGTGAGGACCTCACGAGTGACCGGGGTCTTCTCACCCTTCGGGGCCATCTGACTGCACGAATCACCTGCTCCCCGATGGAAATAACTACAAACAGCAGAGTAGGAAAATAAGATGACTACACATAAGCTTTAGGATACAGAGTGACTTAAAGAAAGCAATTTCTATACCATCTTCTAGCCCTTCCATCAGCATCTTGGACCCCGAGACGGGAATAATCTTTTCAGAGTTAAAAACCTACACGAGAGCTCTCATTCTGGAACAGCACTTGATCACTGTTTCAACTAAGAAGGCAAAGCTAGAAACTGTCAGATGAAGAAACATTATAATGCTATTAAATGTACTATTTTTCTTTTTATTTCATTACGATGCGTGCTCCAAGCCTTATTGCACGCAAGTAACGAAGGCAGCTCTTGGCCTCACGCTTGCTAATCACCAGCTTGGAGTTTTCCTTGACAAAGGAAGGCTTTCCAACAAGGAACCCGAGGTAGTGCTGGCTTTCATGCACCGCACCCACACGACCCCCAGTTCCTGAATAATAAATGCCAGCCTATTCCATTACTGTAATATGCATGAGCGGGAGGCTGACTCACGTCCAGGCAGCTGCACCAAGGGAAACAAAGAGTTTTGAAACTTATTACTGAAAAGGAAGGTGGGGGTTTTATTTTCATTAAGCTATCTATCCGAGGAGGAGGTTACTTCAAGTCTAGAAAGAGTAACAACTCGAAGGAAGCTTTCATTGAAATCCACCTTTAAATTGGGATGGGGGAAGGCAGAAGGACGCAATAACACTGCCCTAGTTAAAACCTCTGAAAATTAAATTCCCATAATGAAAACAGGGGCTGATAAGCAGCAGAGTTCTTCACACATTAATCAAGGTGCCATAGTTCACTGGGTCTCCTTTACCCTCCCCTCTACATCTGTCTGGTCAGCAGGCAGCCAAACCTTTTGCCCTTCTCCTCCAAACCTCCTCTTTAGGGAGATTTGCACATTTTCCATTTTTCCAGGAGCAGAAAACAACTCTTGCAGGGACCAACCCACCCCAGAACTAAGCTGGTATTTTATTTTATGGAGACAATGGATCTTCCTCCTTCCCAAAGACCGGTGCTCTATAGATAACTACAATTTCACTCAAAAGCCTAACCCAGCTGCAGTTTTTATTTAAACACCCATCCCTTTGCAATCAGGTGAAGGAAAACAAAGGAAGGTGTAAAACTTTCCAAATTCAACATTATAACAAAGGAAGCTAAGACAGGCATTCTTCTCCTTGCAGGTGAAGGCAGGTTGGTGGGAATATTAGGAATAAAGAGCTATTAGAGTCCTGGAGAGGGAGCACAGGCCTCCAGATGATAACAAATGGATGGTTTGGAGTGGGTTAGGAAGTTTTACTGGTTGTGGCTCCCCTAGAGCCAGCTTCCCACTGCCAGGTTTGATGGTGACTGGTGGAGAAGATGGGATAACAGCTCCGAAAAGCCGCGTTCTGCGGGGAATTCGGGGTTAACCCCGAAAAGCCGCGTTCTGCGAGGAATTCG
>VZRW01011289.1:1377555-1464101 GCA_013398125.1 Aegotheles bennettii | reverse complement strand
TTCTATGATTCTATGATTGTGTTACAGGCATTGTGTTACAGCTCATCAGAACTAAACACAGCTCTTGGATTTCCCATTGACCTCGTATAACTGACACTAAATCCACAACTTATTTCCTGCTGTGTAAAATGGGAAAAACAATTACTCCCTTTGTGAAGTATCTTATTTGAGTGGAGAGATTAACATCTGCTAGTGTTTATGAAGTGCTAAAGGAAAAATCCACAAACACTGTGGAAAATAAGTGTAAAGGATGTGCTTGCCATCTACTAGGCTGAGCATAACCAAGAAGGGAAAACTATCCTAATAAAGGTGCTTAGGGGTAACCAGGAGGTGGAAGAATTGAAACTTGTATAGATCAAACCAGTCCAGAGTACCCCAAGGACTTTTGTGGGTGAATTGCTTTTGTAACAATTCAGTCAGGCTTTTTGTTGTTGGAAAACGATATGTGCATGCACGTAGGTGTGGTGTCATGTGTCTCCTTGAAGCAGTTTACCTCGTCCTATGACAAGCAACTCCCCACAGAAGAGTTTTAATACTTGCTCTATGGCAATGTTGCCATCAGCTTAGATACTGTCAAATATCTGCTCCACCACAGGCATCTTGCAGAGCTGTGGCAGTGCATGGGGCCACACTGCTGCCGTAATTGTTAAGTTCTGACGAAACACAAGAGAAGACCTCTGAATAACCCCAAGTTGACAAGTATACATTAATGATAGTGGTAGGAAAACTTAATGATGGTGTTTTATCATCCCTGCCCAACACCTGCAGTTCAGGGCAGCCTGCTGGTTGTAAGTCAGTGGAGTGTAGGTTTAATCCTGGGAGGATGATCTACAGCCTTACCAGCTCAAACAGAAACCCGACATCTCCAAAGTCACTGAAAGTCACCAGCTTGTTAGCAATTTTATGTGCAGCCTCCTACTGACATCCGTATTTTTATATCAAAGAAACGTTAAAAATTACAAGCTGAATGTACTTTGCTGAAACAGTAACAAGAAGCTGTGTTTTTGGGCCCTAGCACACTGCTGATTCAGGGCAAAAAAACCTTCCTAATTTACCACCCCTCCCTCTTGCAGGAATCTGAGACTTTCCCCATAGGGACTACATCAAGCACAAGGGAAAACTCTGCTTAAACCATGAGGAGCTCATTACTAGTGTAGTCTTTACTCAGCTAATGGCCTCAGGACTAGCTCCATAACTTCTGCTGCAGCTTTAACCATGTATAAACCATACAGTTGGTATTTTTTTTTCTAATCAGCTATGTATCATAGGTGGATTTCTAAGAAAAAAAACCAACAAAACCCCAACCTTATTTTAGCCAATATATATTCATAGTTTGTTTGTTTGAATAGATTAAATTCTCAAGCTGGCAGATAGTTTACTTTTGTGAAAAAAAAAATGTACATTTGCCATAGAAATAGAAAAAAATGCATGCAAATAGAATGGGCTATTCACATGTATTTCAGATGAATGGTGTCCTGCTCTTTCCCATCTGATGCTAGTTGAGCAAAAACACTGGGAGAGTGTTTGTAAAATACAGCAAGTTTCAAGGTCAACGAGTCTAGCTATACATTTTACTACTGGTTGTCTCATACTTTTCTGAACCTTATTTATAATCTTCCTTATTTATCAGTGTTTATTTCCTGGGTGTAGGTTATAAATTTCTCACTGTGGCGTGGTTCTCATTTTCTGTTCATACACACCAACTCTGAACCCAACTGGTGCCATTTAGTGCTACTGGAATGCTGCTAGTAAAAAGCTAAAAGTTATTTATTGCAATTGTATTGATAAAGGGGATCTGTCTATGTGGATTAAACCATACCTGTTTTTTGGTAGGTACACACAGTTCTTTACTAGGACTGAAGGGTTAGGATTGGAGCAGCTTTCTGTTATTGCTTGTTATTTAGCTTTTACACAGAATGTCTCTACTTACAGGCTACCAATAAGCTCTGCACAGAACTTGGAGTAATTCACTACTGAGCTGCATGTTAGACCCCAGATTAGTACACTTCTCAAGGGAATACAGTAAAGCAGAAGCAAGCACAGTACCACTGTGTATTTGACTTACCTTTACAGTGCAGTAAAAAATGCCTATTCATGGGGCTAAACTTTGCACTGAAGTATGTGCACTGGTCTTTCAAGAAGTCACATGAGAGACACTGACGATCCAATGATCCCACTGTTGATACACTGGGGAAAAAGTCGATCAGAAACATATTCCATTGGAATAAAATACAATAAACCAAGAATGTCATCAGAATGACAAAATTTGTTTCACTCCCTAAACATGCCAAAATATCACTTATTTTGTGCCTGATGCAAACTGTTTTCAGATGACTCAGTGGACTAATGTTTTGTAAAGTGGACAATGTGGATAGGATCCAAAACCTGTCCAAAGCACAAATGGGGTTGCAATAACTAGCAGTGCTGTGGGTTAACAGTGTTAGTAGGATACCATGAAAAACCTCAGTAACTTAAGATTTAAGCATTGATGTTTGTGTAAGAAGGTTCTTTGCCCACACACATTAATTTGCATTGTTAGACCCCATAAATATTATTTTTATTTAGAAAAGTTTCACTACTTATAAAAATACAGACATATAACATGCTTGCATTTAAGTTCAGCTTTTCAGATGCTTATAAAGGACCAGTGAAGACATAAGTGGTAAAAACATTTTGTGTTGGTATTTTCAGTTTTGAATAACTGTGATTCTTGTTACAGCTCAAGTGTACTAATTTTTACACAATATTAATTATTACCCAAGCTCCAAAGCAGCAATTAAGCTCACAGAACGTCATTGTAGCACTTATGGCTTGAGATTAAGATGCTGTTAACACAGCCCCATGTACTTCTTACCTATGTAGCTGTCTTCCTCTTGAGGATTCTTCAGTGCTTAAGAAATAACTGTGCTCAAAAGACAAAAAAGAGTTAAATTCAGTTTAGCAAACTGTCTAATTTGGGTGGTGTTTAGAGGAGTGAGAGATGTCACAAATAGCATTTTTAAAAATTAAAAATTCCCAAATATACATGAAGAGCAAATACTTACATATAAACCTTAGCTCCAAGATTAAACTTAGACCCAGTATACAGAGTAGTTATTTCAGATGCTATATATATATGATTTCATATTAAAACAGTGATGAAGACAGTGTTTTGTCATTTCTGTTTAATTCCTGTAATGCCCAGGAGCTCCAGTAGCAACCAGGACCCCTTTTTGCATATTACAAATACAAAACATCAAGTATTTCCTTCACTCTAAGAGTTTGCAATATAAATCCAAGGAGTATAAAAGGTCACAATGAAATTGTGTCAGAAAATACAATAGGCCTTATGATACCCGAAAGTCTTTTAGAGCTGTAGAATGACTTTTTCTTCTATCTAGAGACAGAAGCTACCACCCTTGGCAATAGGTTTACAGACGAGATTGTGTGGGTGGAAAGATGCTTAGCAGAGCTGGTGCAAGGATACCAAGGCAAGTGCTTGGTATGCCCCAGATGAGATCCCCAGAAAGTTTCTGCATGAGAGGCAGGAGGGTATGGAAGTCCTCTCCAAGTGGCTGAGGCATCCCACATGCAGTCTGCCACCTCTGTAGGCTGAATGGATCCAGATCTCATTTTTTAATATTTACCTCGAAGAATTATCAAGAAATTCTCTACAGATACATTTTCAAAACCCACAAAATGACTTAGCCAGAAAGGGTGTCTCTCCAATAACAGTGGAGATGACAGGCACTGTTGCAACTTCAAAAAGGTCCTTGCTGAAATATCATTTATTTTAAAGAATTAGACACATCTATTTATTTTTTGCCATGTGCAGATATACAATAAGACTAACCAAGATCCACTGAAGCTATCTGGAGCCTTCAGGTGTTTAGTGTCAGTTCTTTACTGCTTCCAAAAATCATCAAACATGCTGCATTTCCTTCTCACTATAGCACCAAGATGGGCTTTGAAAAGACTTCTCTCTGAGAGATCTGGGTGAGAATCAGGATTTTGGATAATTTATCTGTATAATTTGAATTTACGAGGTTGAATCAGATTGCCAAAGCCTAGAGACCTCATGCAGTAACCAAGAAAGCAAAAAACCTGAAGATTTTTTTATTAAATAAAAACTTACTATGACTTCTTTTCTGGAATCCAGGAAAGTAGTCACCAAAATGTTATTACTGCTGTATTATGTGTTCATTTTTTTTTATATAAAAAAAAATACAGTGAGTTAACTGATGCCACGGTACGCTCCTTTTCCCTCTGCATAAAAACACATGCAGTAATACACTGACAGATAAATTGTCTTATAACTGCATTTTATGTACTCGGGAGTGTAAAATTTATGCTAATGCTCAAAAATGAAAGAAATACTGTTGATTAATTTTAGCTATGCTATTTCCAGTTAAATGGATTCCACTTTAATAACTTAGATATTTTCATAAACAAAGAGAATGGTGCTTACATCATCTGAGTATTTTCATCATATGCCAAGATTTTGATAACTTCCCAGTTTCCTGATGTCAGGTGTCTCACACTGATTTGTTCACTTTTAGCCTGGAGGGAGATGGAAAATATTAACTTTAACATTACTTGTAACATTTTCCTTTGCCTAGCAGTATTGTCTGCCCATGTCATTACTGATTGCAGCTTTTTAAACTTTAATGTTCAACATAACATCTTTAAATCACAAACCTCACATTTTGATAAGCCTGAACTTCAAGTATCCTTTCCTGCCCATTTATAAACTTTTCAAAGTCACTAAAATCATCTCAGTTTCCATTACAATTTTTCTTTCAGTTGCCCACATGTGAACACACAATAGAAGTCCTATACTTCAAGTCAAGAATCTTGTCAATATACGTATTTTGTTTCTCTTAGTGTTTCTTTTCCTACACAGAGGCATAGATGTGGAATCTAACTCAGACCCCTGTAACCAAAACTCAGCACCAGAGCGTTCTCACCAAGCTCACATGCTTGTACTGAGCCAAGACTACCACAAAGATGCCGTGCCAAGAGAGGACACCAACACCACCCTCACCTGAGGATGCAGGCAAACTTCGACTAGAAATGCACCACACAAACTCACAGAATTTCACAGGATCTGTATCTAGTTAAATCCCCTGCTTCACCAGGCACTCTGGAGAATCTTCTCTTTATCCAGGGTCTCCTCTAAGAGGAGACTCCAAATTTTGGCAGCTGAATCAAACACAAGTTAGGGAGCACAGCCTTGCTCCCTTGCATTAACTGTTTCTATCCCAGTGCAAGCCTAGGAAAATATCTGCTACAAGGAGCAATTCAAAACTTCTCAACGAAATTGATCGTAGTTTTCTCAGGCAATGCACCAGGAACTGAATTAGGAAACATCAGGATGCAATGCAGATCTACCTTGAGGTAAAACCAAACTCTGGCTGAAGCTGCAGCAGACTCCTCATCAGACACAGGTTAAAAACAATGAAACCTGAGGAGCAAGAAGCTCATTTGAGACTGCTTCCTAGTGCAAAAGGTAAAATTCTTGCTTAGGCTTCTGAAAACTCCAGCCATGAACATAGCTGAAGAGTGATTTTTCTGTACTAGGGCTATGATGCTTGACCTGGATATAAAAATTCCTAGTTTTCAAATTCAAGACAAACGTTGTAAAGAAAACCAGTGATACTTCAGCTTAGATTCAGTGGATGAAACCGAGCAGTTGGGAGTTACTAAGGAGGTCAGAGGGAAGACTTCATGGGGCTTTTTGGCCTCGCGCCCTGTGAACCCAGAGCACCAGTCCATAACTAATCACAGTGGCCTCAGTGGTTAGGTGGCCTGCAAAAAGTCATAAAGGCAAAGAGGGTTTTTTTTTTAATCCTTGTATTTCTGAACTGCACCTTGTAAACTTAGAGCTCTACATCAAAAGCAGCAATAACTAGAAAGCAGAAAATGGTCAAGGATGCCTATGAGACATGTCTGGAAATGACAAATCAGAAAGCAAGTCCCTTAGAACTGATCTGTTTTCCAACAGATCCACAAAGAACGATGTAACAACTGTATGACAAGTTGTGCATGTACCAACTGAAACCAGTTGGTGCTAGGTGCTATACATGTTTATGGTGACAGTTCCCTTGTTCAGGGAAGGGTCTCAGTGCTGTCTCCAGGAATGATTAAAATACAAATTAGTGATTTATTATAAGTGACTATTTCTTCTCAAGAGAGAGAGAGAGAAGCCACAACTACGGAAAGAGGTATTTAAATATTGAAATCACAGGATCTAACAAGAAACAGCAATAAAAAGCCCAGCCAAGCGTTAATAAACATGGTTATTTTTCAAGGTTACAGCCATAATACATAATTTATGAAGCCTGCAGGAAGTTCTTGCCTTGATCCATTAAAGTTAGTAATTCTTACTTTGTGGTTGGAAAAAAGAAACTTTCTAGAGTTGCAAAACCTCAAAGTAAGAAAAGATGAGATACATAACACGATTCAATCCCTTTTGAGATTAGTTTCTTTTAAATATTTCATAAGTTATAAAAGCATTTGAAAACAATAAAACACACATCTAGCCCTCTACATTCAGACAGTAAATAATATATGATAGACAGTAACCTCCCCTTGCAAGATTTATTAGATGCTTCTGCTAATCGGCTTTGATTACATCATTGACACGTGCTTTTCTAAAGTACAGTCAAAGAAATGCAGCCCAAGACAGAACATAATTTGTCAGTATTTGTTGTAACATTGGCAAATCAGCCTCGGTGATTACATTAATCTAAAGCGAGCCATTAAAATTTACTTTGTCGCTGTATTTTAACTTTCCTGCACTTGGATGTCTGTTAATGAGCTGATACCTATACTGAGTAGTACAGAGAAGTAATAAGAATCTGAATGCCAAATTCCAATGTTATCTGAGCTTCATCATGAAAAAACTCTGATCATCTGAGTATGGCAACCTGCTGACTGCTTTAAACTCTGCAGGACACCTGCTACGCCACTGTGGCTCTCACAAGGTGTGACAAACATCCAATGTGACAAACGACTTTATGTGCAACGGTTAATATGATTTTTATGCATCCATGTTTGCTTAGAAATAATGGGCAATCAGATTAATGCAGTGTGTAAAACATCATACAAACACATTTCCTGTCCTTTATTGCTCTGTATCAGCCCCATTACCACAGAATGCTGCTTATTGATGGATAATGGCTGGTACATGGGATATCACATTTCTTCTTAGGAACAGCTATATTCTTGAAGCCAAATTCTTGGTGATACCACACAGACTTGTTTATTCATGGTGATGGCAGTCAAAATAGAAATACTTTTGATTTTTGGAGCTGCACAGTACCCAAGGTTCTAATTCTGCCTAAAAGGGATAGAATACCAAACTCTTTAACCATAAGCTTGACTTTAAACACTCTTCTGGTGGGACTAAAACATTTATTTAAAAGTAGGTATATGTTTGTTAGGTATATAAAGTAGGTATATATTTTATTGGATAGGTATATAAAGTAGGCATGTATCTTATTGAGTAGGAGGGAGCTTAATCTTTTGTTTAGATACTTTCCTGAATCAGGATCAAGTTTCCTGGGCTGTTTAGTAGTGAAAAATGTCAGAGCCTACAGGTTTGAGGCAAATTTGATTGCATCTGTAACATTCTTGGGAATGCTGCAAGTTAATTTTCAGATCTACATCATTATTATTTAATGTATTTTGAAGATACTTATTCATATTGGGAATGAAACCAAAATAAGATCTGATTGGATAGATGTTTTTATGCATCCATGTTTGCTTGTGTGGTTACTACATTAATATACCTTTACCAAACTGTCACCTGAGTTACTGTTTTCTTCAGAAGATAGAATTTGATGTCTTTGATCCCTTTTTTCTTGCCTGATTATTTCTTGATGTGTTTACTCTAGTGAATGAGTATCTTGTTCTTGCTTCTTCAAGTTAAATTTTCATTAAAGTTCTTTTGCTCTTTTTCTGTCTGCAGTGTGCTGTGAACATATTTCAGACTTAATAATGTTCATACCAGAACACTGTCATAAAGGGAGATAATAGAGCTGTCTGGTGCCAAGTCTTCTATTTTGATGTTTTGGGTACCTTGATAATTCCTCCTATGTCATATGGCTCTGCTAAAGTACCTGGATTAATGCTCTGCTGATTTAAATAGATGCCTTGGAGTGTTCCGTTCCAGGGCATAATTTCCTTTATTAGTTCATCACAACTTCATACTGGTGACCTTCAAAGTCACAGTGCAAATTTATCTTCTTTCAGATTCTTCTCTGTAAAAAGCAATGACCCTGGGAAATGGAAGCCACTGGAAAATGTTGCAGAGGGTAATAAGAGAGTACTAATTTTCACAAAATTTTATTTTTTGGGCATTGCCTCCCTTTACTGTTTTAATATTATACTTATTACATTTAATATTACACTTATGCATATATGGTGTATATAAAGATGGTAAAATAAGCATTTTCTGCAGGTGCCTTGAATTTCTGTGGCTATAAAACATTATTATTGACAGGAAGTTTTAACAAGAAAACATCTCTGCTTGTCTGTAGAGGTACAAAGAAAACAGGAAATCTTTCAGAAAGAGTACTTTAGAAGTACCTTTCATTACAGAGAAAAGAGAGAGAGCTCCACTTATTCTGTAAGAAGTTACAAATATGTCCCTCTGCACCAAGTGACAACCTGGACAGGACCACAACACAAGTGTTCACGCTACTGAAGTGCAAGCCCTTGCTTGGGTCAAGCATCCTCAGTAATAGTCCTAGATGACACCAGGATATTAAAAATAGCTTGAACCAAAATCTTACCTGAACAATAAACATAGCTATGTGGTGAAATTCGCCCCGGCCTCCTTGCTTCACTGGGACAGTCATGAAGAACTTACTGCCATCCTTGGAGAAAACTGGTTCTTCATTCTATAAATCCAAGATTGGGTTAGTTTGTCACACTTCCCATTAAACTTCTTCACAAAAGATCAGCTTAGTTTTTTGGTCTACTTGCTTTTGGTAGTTGCTGTGCTCATAAGACAACTGGAGAAAAGTCCTTAGATTTTAAATACATTCTGCTAAGATTAATAAAAATGTGGTGGCTAAAGGTAATTGTAATTCATGCCAGTAGCTACCATTGTGCAATCCTGTCTTAAAGCATGGGTTACAGCCCTGGCAAAACTCTCCCTCCCAATGAAAGGTTTGGCAGTCTCATCCTTAACACAGTGGGAGTTTCCAGGATACATTCCTTTACAGAAATACAATTAATGACAGAGATAAGTCCTACTAGTGAGGAGGAGGACAAATGTTTCCATGGTCTGGATTCAGCAAAACATTACTAAGCACATGCTTAACAATTCACTGACTTTGATAAAGTTGTACGGAAAAAATAAGCACAGTGAAGTTATATTCTGAATCATGGTCTTACCATAAATTGTAGCCTGATGTGATACCATCTCTCCATGTCTAACTTTACACAGAAATATTAAAAGAAAATGGCTTGCTATAAAAGCATAGATTTTTAAAAATGATTTCTCATTTGCACATTGCAAAATGAAGCCTGAAATGTATTTTAAATAGAATGTGTTTCATCCATTTATTGGATAGCTCTTCTGAAGCTATGAAAATTGAATCATTTGCTGACATACTAGTTCAACATATTGTTCTGGGTATGAATTTAGAAATATTATTCTTATGTATTATAGCCCATATGACCTCTAATCTTTGAGTTCCTTTGGGTTTAATTTGGTGAGGTTACTTTTTAATCAGAAAAAAATCAGCAGAGTATATAGGACATGCTTGGAATGGGATTCGTCTGATCTATGTTTAACCATCCAAGGTAGTTAATCAGCTGGTCATCTAAGTGCTTACTTAACTGAATGCAGAGATTGGAAACTGAAGGGAATGTTGCTTCCAAAACCAAGACAGGTGTCTCAGTTCAAAGGGCTGAATTGCTCACTAGAAGTGTGTATCTCTTTCCACCACTGACACAGTTACCTAGATAGTGAAATGTTCTCTGTGTGACAGCAATCCCACTACCAGAGAAACAGCTGTCATCTGAATGTCTACACCGACACTGTTATAATCCTCAGCTGTTAAATTAATTTAGGATGCTAGAAAGTATTCAGATTTTAAAAGGAAAGGATTTTAACAGCTTATAAAATAAAATATCATTAAATAAAAACTACAATGACACATTACACATTATACACCCAGAAAAAACATTTATACTATACCTGTTTAGGAAGCCATAGGTCTGACTGCATTTCATATTTCTAAAAAAGAAAAAAATGCTTTTATGGAATAGTTATAGATAAAACATATTTCCTACATTCAGAAAAGGGTCTCTAGCTATTTTGCGTTGATTTTTTTTTCTACTGTGTTACAATCTTCACATCTCTTCACTGGCACTTACATTGAGACAAACAATAATTTAATTATAAAGTCAGCTGCTTTATTCCGAGTTTTTGGTAGAACACCACAGGGGACCCAAGAATGCCTTTTTCAGTCCTTCCTGATTAGCTACCAAGCAGCTTTACGCAGGCAGTTCTATTTGTTTTCTACCTCTAGGCATCATCTGACAACTGGATATTTTAGGTCCTACATCAACACTGGGCAAACAGCCAGCATCAAGCTCAAAGCGTGAGACCTTTTCAAATCACAATCCCTTGCTTTAATGGGTTGCAGTGTGGCATTATCAAAAAGAAAAAAAATAAATGCAAATGATTGTTTTTTGTTGCTCAGACTCATATTTCACATCATGCTATCTAAAAAAAACACCCAAATACGATGTGCACATTGTTGGAAAAAATATAGAATATACGTCAACTGTTGTAAATTGTCAAAGTCATACTGAAGTCATGAAAACTTATTAGCTATAGAAGCATCTGTACATATATGGCCTGAAAAATGAAAAATCTGTCACTACTATAGCAGTTGGTTTTACACAGTACTTTTTTGGAATGGAGAACACGTGCAAAATGCTAAAAACAATTTCTTAAAAAAAGGTTTACAGTTGAAATCAAATGGTCTGATACAATGTTAAATCCACACAATATGGCATTTCCTCATCCTTTGCTAAATTGAAGAGCATCACCTTATCTCAGTGGACGCAGCGTAGGAACCATTCAAGGTTACAAGCTTGAGCCCTGTCTGAGCTGTGCTCAGTGTGGGGACACTGCATGGCTATCCTTCTTCACCACCTACAAGGTCCTTATTTATTATTTATTTCTTCTGGAGTGGGACTTCTCAATATCTATCTCTTATATTATGTCCTGGATTACAGCTCCTTGGATACCTACTTCAAAAAAGTCCTCTTAACCTTGGAGCAAACAAGGGTTTCCTTTTAGAAGTGACTGCTCAAAGTAGTTCCCAACTGACCTTATTAATGAAAGGGCTTGCAGGAACCAGGTAAGAAGAAACCAAATCAGCAAATCTCCATGTTCACAATCTTAATCCATAGTTTGGGGATTTATTCACAGTTTTTGAGGCAGGGAAAGCAACCTGCTCTATGTAGCAAAAGAAGCAGACAAGCTCAGAAATAATCCCTAACACTTTAACATGACAGACTTCAGTAGCAGACTGATGGGAGGCCAAAGTCCCATCTTTTTGCCTCAGAGGCCAAACTTAGACTTACATTAATCACTCATAACCATTAACACTGCCAAATTATACCCTATTCTTTGGAGCATTTGTTGGTACTGATATTAGCATGTATAGAAAATACTTATTCTTTTAGCTAGTTCTGGGAAGAGACAATGAATCAGAATGGGAAAGTGGCCAACTGTGTTCAAGATGCAAGAGTGACTGTGTGAATTGAGAGATGCAATGCAGGAGTGTCAAAGTCTGGGTCAAGGGATGGGATGTGGCTGGATTCAAATAGAAAAACATATTTCAGCTTGGCTTACATTCAAAATGAAATATCCTAGTTGCCTTTCAATATCATTTTTTCTAACGTTACTTAATTCTGATATCAAATCTGCAGGAATTATCAAAATTTTATACCTTTTCCTTAAACATATGTAAGCTGTGAGAGACTGAATGATTTGATATGAAACTCTGTAGGGGGAGAGAGGAGAAACCAGGCAGCTGAAAATATCTGACAGAAGACAAGGTATATCCAAAGTACACGATGTTCAGCAACAGCAGTTTCCACTGAAGTTAATGAATGAACAAAGCTTAGTAATTCCAAAACTGTCACTCAGAGTTGCTAATTGCATGAAATTGTCTCACCAGATTTGGAATTTTCTCACATCCATTTCCTCTCTGTTGACTAAATATATTCAGCTTGCAACTACTGTATCTGCAAACCGATTTCTGAAAATCTTTTTCTGAATATGGAAACAAAATGCAGGAAAAAACCTTGAAAAGAGAGCTCAGGAAAAAATCCGACTTACCCTGCTGCAAGCCCCAGTTGTGGTTTCACAAACCGTAAGGATGGAGATATTCTGAGGCCTGTTTAACCATCTCACCACAGCCTTGGTGTTGCTTACCCATTTCACCATGGTGATGTAATATTCCCTAAGGGAACATTTGAGAACATGGGCAGATCATTCCTATTTCGGATTAGACATTTTTTGTTTAAAAAAATATACAGGTCATCAAATGCTGGATTTCTACTGCATGACAGCATCAGTACAGAGGGATGGAGACAATAACCCCAAAAGCCCAGCTTCTGTGTTCTGGCAAGTAAGAAGGCTTAGTCCTAGTGTGCTGCTCCCTGGGGAAATTTGTACTCCATTAACACCTCTGTCTCAGCCATTTGTAACATATAAACTTCACCAAGAGTGAAACATGTTTGTGAATACACATGAACCATGTACTTGCTGGCCAGCTTAAAAACAAACACTGAAAAACAAACAAGAGAAGCCAGTATTGTCCTATACCAGATACCTTCAGAAGACACCTATTTTTGCAACAGAATCCAGCGCTCCTGCTAACCAAAAAACAAAGTCTTAAGTCTGTAATAATAGAGTGCAGGTGAGACCACCTAAAAATGTCACTTGTCATAAAATAACAAGTAAATATATATAAATACATATATTTATATATAAATATATATAAAATAGCAAGTATTTTATAATAAGAATTCTGCATAAAAGGGAAGTCACACCCAGCATCAGTGCGTGTCAGCTTCCATTTTAACAAACAGCTCACAGCATCAGTTCGATTACTTGACCCTGCCTGAGCAAGAGAGGCTTCCTTGGCACAGACTCAAGGTTTGCAGCAACTGCTGCCCTCCTCCCAAAATCCTGCTCAGCTGTCAGACTGGGGATCTTACAGAGGAAGACCTGTTGCAGCTTGTTATCCCAGACAGGTGATTTGCTTCACTTCTCTACCCGTGGCAGCTGGCAGCTTTCACAGTCCAGCTAAGTTATGTGCAACAGTGGAGTGAACTCATCTGGAAACTCAGCCCCCCTTTTAAACAAAGGTCTTATAGTTTGCATATAATTAGGCTTTTAATCTAATACTGATGGAAATCTCGTTACTCTTCAACAACACATATTTAATTACACATTCGAAAGACTTCTTACTAGATCAAAGATGCTAAGCAGTGCCAGTGAAGTTGTGTAAAACGCTGATGCTGCAATATATATAAATACATATCAGTCCACTGCAGCTTCACTCAGTCTTGGTCTGGTGCTGTACTTGAAGAACACAGCTGAACAACCCAACATGCACAACTTTTGGCTTTTACGCTTGACTTTTAGTAAGACATATTTTCACATATAGATACCAGAATGACTACTAAAAATGGTGACTTCAGGTATATTCTGAGTATAATACTTATGTTTTTTTGGTTTAGAAAGCATTTTAACTTACTGAGGAGCAAAAATGTATTCCAAAAGTGACACAAGATCTAACAGTGACACAGCCATCAAAGCAATGATTCAATAAACAAACCAGAAAGTGCAACATCAAGTCCCAGGTAACTGGTTATCCATAACAGAAGTCAAGAAACAAGAGCTGAAAACTGCTCCCTCTGCGATCATTTCTTCATAAGGCTGTTCAAAACCTGTTCCAACTGTGCATACAGAAGCTCGAAGACAGTCAAAAGGAAATGCTCAAAACATGTATATAAGGTCTGCCTCCCTCTACTGGTACTTAGACACCAAGGTAAGACAGCATCCACTGAAAACAAAGCCCATATTATCCCAGAACCAAATTTTACAAAATAGAGCCTGAGCTGTTCCATTTGAAAAAGTCTTCAGTAAGGAACGAAAACAGGAGATTTAATCATTCAGAATCCAGCTGATATAGTAATTAACAGTCCAAATTAAACCATAACATCATCTTCCATCACTGACATTATAAACTCCTTGATAACTGAAGTGAAAGCAAAAGATCATTTAAAAATTCCTTTTTTCCCCCCCTTCCATCAAATATGCATAAAAGTATATTCAAATTTCACTACCTTGTGACTTGTTTATCAGGAGTGTAGTATAGTCTGTATATATGTATGTAGAAACACATACCCTTCTGAAATTACATACTGTCTCCAGGTAATGCGCTCCTTTGCAACTCCCAGTTTTGCAGTTAATTGATTGCTTTACATACACAGTGCACACACATACACACAGAGTAGTAGTGTTGTTGCAGGTCAACAAATATAACCAAGTTGAAGTTTGTAGAAGAAAAGCATATGTTTTATTAGATTGGCTGATACAGCTGAATGAAAACAGAGAAGCCTGCAGGGCAAAAACTGCTTTAGATCTGATGAAGATGCTATCAGTTTGTGTCTCCAAACTTATCAGGCTTTTTTTGCAACTAATCTATTGTTCTAGTAATGAAGAATAAGCACTCTCTTTTTCCTTTCAGATCCAAATACACAAATGTACGGGTATTACCTCTGCATCTGCACATACATTAAGTTTCCTCACAACATCCCTTTGAAGAGAAAAGACTGGCTTTCTAGATGAAAGATGTGAAGTAAGATATTAAAAAAAATTACACTCATTTAAGACCCTCAATTTGATACCCACTTTGCACATTCAGACCACACCTTTCATCCTTTTCAGGAACACTTCTTAAACCAGACTGTGGATTAATTTATTACGTGTGAAAAGAGTAACAAACACAATTATTGATCACCTTGTGTAATGTTAGTTTAAACTCACTGTATCACACAGGGGCTGTGTGGCAGAGACAGAATCCACTTTTAGCATTCAGTTGCCTAATAAGAGTGGATTTTCATCTCTTGATGTGACTTGTGTTATCCAAGCTGCATTTCCTCACCCCACTCCTAACTTTCTTTTTCCTACACTTTGTGTAGGCAGTTCCAGCTTTGTGCTTATCGATCCCTCTTCTCACAGTAGGGCCACTCTAAGATGAGCATGGGAACCATAAAACCTGTTTGCTGATACTCATCTCCTCTATCCCCATCATCTCACCAGCTCTTAGGGTTCCCACTTAAATCCTTGAATATCAAGAAAACCTCATTGAGTCCCTGCCTCAAGGACCTGCCTTTTTGTTTTGTTTTCAGCCAGTTCCCATTTCATGGTCTAATCAAGTTTTCATCTCAGACTTTTTAGAGTCTCTTCCCTCTCATCCACCCTACAATGTTTTCCTTCCTGAATTCCAAATCATTAGCTTTCTTCTTTAGTCTGTATAAAAGCAAACAGAAAACACTAAAAACACAGAAAAGCCAGTCGCCTTCCACAGCATCCCATGATCAGTCAATGTTGAAGGAGCTTGTATGAGAATCACTTTATTCTAAATTGGATTGAACCAGGTAATGCATAAAACCAAGAACTTCCAAGTTCCTTGACCAGACAGAGAGGTACTTATGGCACTTAAATCTGTTGCTTGGCTTTAAATTGGCCTAGGGCAATAATAATAAGGTAATCAGTATAAGGAAGGCAGTTTTCCCTTATGCCTGTGAACCAAGGCCGTAAGAGGTATACAGTCAGCTCAGCATCAGAGCTGGAACATTTCACACGTGCCGAGGAAGTGCTGCACACCAAGAAAGGTCAGGTCTTGGGCACTGAGAGGGATGGAAGATATTCAGTGAGAAAAAAATTTCCAACTGTAGGTGCTAAGAAAGCAAATGTATTTCCTGAGCATATGGCAATTAACTTTCGAAATACTTGCAACTTGATGAGATCTGGATCCATTTTTCACTGCTGATAAGTAACATGTCAAATATCAAAGGTGTTCATCATCCTTTGCCAAGCTTGAACGACTTTTTTTCTTATTATTCTTTCTTTCTTAAAGAATGTTTTCCTTTATTCTGATTATCTCAATTGACACAGAGTTCTATGGAGGCAGTTTTAAGAGTTTGCTAATACATTTACCATCACTCAAGAAAGTCCAGCACGTCTGGTTTAACTTGTAAGTTTTGGGATGCTTGTGACTAGAAAGACACAGATGTGTATCTTGCTGGCTGTGATTGTAAGTGCTTAGCAAAGTCAACAGAGACAACAAGCTGAACAAAGACAAGGGATTTACACTGCATTACACTGCAAGTGTACTTATAATCATAATTGAATTTGAACATTAGATACTTAGATTTGAAACAGACTAATGTCTAGGAAAATAACTCACAGTATTAAACTTAAAAATAAGAAAATGTTCCAGAGAAAGAGTCAAACTTAGCAACTTCATACCATTCACTATAATGAAGAAATCTGCTCTGCCTTTAAGCCAATGAGCTGATTATGGAAAATCTAAGAATAGCTGGAAGATATTTAACACTTAACATTTTTTAGGCATTTAAATACTACTGGAGAAAAGGATTAACTTAATTTCTTATAAAGTGTTTTAAAACTACCTGGTCAGCAGTGTCTGGGAACAGCACAGAGCCAATGCAGGTTGCTCATTGGCTGAGAATGGGAAAAGCAAGCAGTGGACGATCCCCACATTGGGACTTTCAAAAGCTAATACACAGTTCTAGCAGAAAAATCTTTTCATCATATATGGAAGCACAGCTCTACTCAGCTAATAACTCAGCTACAACTCCTTTCATGTGTTATTTCACTTTTTCTCTGTCTTAGCATTTTCCCCTTTGGAAAAAAAATGAAATTTTTCTGCCTGACAGGTCTAAGCTCAAGCATGGGTTTTGAAAATTCACCCAACATAATTTCTTAATATTATATTAATGTATCTAAATATCACCAGCTACAAGGATTCTTCAGGTGTCCTAAGTTACAGTGGTTAGAAGTGATGGTTTTCACACCCTATCACTTTTTCAAAGATTTGGAGCAGGAGGTATCAGTTTTCCAACTGCAACTGCAGGAGCTGGCAGTGTATGAATGCACACATATTTCACCTACCCTGTATATTGGCTTTCTAGGACTAATGAGAATAAAATCCTGTGGTACAAATCATGTTTGTCACTGAAGAAAACATAATTTAACTGTACACATGTAGTAGAAACACCAAGGGGGAAACAGTAATTGGACAGAATACAACTACATGTTTAAAGGAAGACTGTCAGTCTTTTTGTGGCACTAACAGTGCACAGTCATTGGTGAATTCTTCTACAGAATAAAACTTTCAGGAGTAAATTTACAGATGTTATTGCTATCTTGATATCAGAATAACCTGAACAAAACTTGGGAAATATTAACAAGCACCTTTATAGAATCACTGCAAGCAGTAAATGAAGACGGAACATTGAATTTACTCAATCTTGTATCAAGGTCCCAGTTGCCCTAAAAATGAGACAGTTTTCTGTCTTCAGGGGACCTGCACTGCACACAATTTAGGGAGAACTGAGAATCTGAATGTTACTTTTTACGGTTATAAATAACAGAAACCTCATTCCCTACCCATTTGTGTGGTTAGTCTGCATAGGATTGAATTTGTCCCGTAAGAGCAGTTGGTTCTGACTTGTACAACATGTATTTCCAGAATGTTTCTGCCTTGAAAGAGCCATAAAACTATATGAGTGTCCCATTCCATTTAATTCTGAAATTCTCCCATTTCCTATTTATTAAGGACTCCATAATGAACTGATTAGAAAGGTACTGAAAAAAATTTACTGCTAAAAGCAGCTACTTATATTAAAAAAAGCTAGTACTTAAAAAAAACCTCCCAACCATTACAAACTCCAAAGATTTCTGCTCTAGAAAAGCCCTTCAAAGCTTATTCTTCATAAGTGTATATATATTGATATATGGATACATATGGATTGATGACTGGTGTGACAATGGACTGCTATTCAAATCCAGAGTCAAAATGCAAAATTTTACAGTATACTTGACAGACAACTGTATAATTACTCTAAATTTTATAGCACAAACATTATATCTTAATAGCTAAAATTAAGATGAAGTAACTTTTTTTCAGGTTTAAATAGTTTTACTCTGTTTTCTGGTACAGCAGCAAACCAGAACTTTAAACATGTATATTATTTTTATGAAGGACTCAAAAATCTGACAAAGATCCCTTTAAAGGTTCCCAAAAATTCCACCAATTGAGCTACTGCTAGCCTTCAGATTCAAGATGCAAAAAATATTTTAAGACACCAATATTCATTCATTTGATTCTACTTTTATTTTCAGTCTGCTGGAGAGGAAGAATTAATCTGAAATCTAGAGTGGAGTTCAGCTTCAGGCACTAATGTTAGCAGGAGAGTCACCAGTTGGAGCCAGACCTCATTTCTTCAGCCCCTAAGTCAAAGGGACTGCTAAATTAGCTCAGTGGTTCTGATGCAGTTTCTCCTGAAAAACAGCACAGCCCTTAGCCTACATGATCTGGTGGCACCACATCTCACCTCCTGTCACCTCACTGCACCTGTCAGCTGTGATGAGAAATGAAACTTTCCCTAACCTACTGGATTTGAAAAGTTCAGAACATTCTCCTCTAAACGAACACCTTGATACATGTTCTATGCATTTATAGGATGATTCTATATTCTGCAATCTCATTTCAGAAACCGAAAGCAACAAGCTGGCACACAGCAAGGAAGGGCTGGCACTGAATGCCGCAGCAACCTCAAAACCAGGGCAACGTTCAGCCCCTTTGACCATAGCTTAGGATTCTTAGTTTCATATATTCCAAGTAAATTGGAGCTTTAAGGACATTAGACATCAGCAGGCCCCAGATCCCTGTGATTTTTAAGAAGAGCATCAATCCAAGCTCTATTTTATTTTATCATAATTATGTTAAGCTGTGGGGATGGAGATCAAGTGCATTCCAGTCAAAGATAAGTGTTACGCTGATGTAAAAAGGCAGTGATCAGCCTGAGGGACAGTCGGGTTAAATTAAACATGAGTTTCAAAACAATGAAATTATATACCTTGATTTAAAGCTGTCAGGTGGCATCAGTTCCAGTGTATGTGCTGGTCCATACAGATTAACTACAAACAGCTTTACCGTTGGGTTTGTTTGACCTGCCTTTGAAAAAAAAGGAAATAGGAGCTTTAGAGGCACTGAATCAGTGACAGCTAATAACTCATTGACACAATTCAGTACCTTTATAAGGTAAGAGAAATTATTCAAATTTAAAAATCTTAAATTTAAAAAAATAATTTCACAGCCATATGAATTACATAGGTAAAAAATATGAAGTATGAATAGACTAAATCTCTCACTGCCCTTTACCAATGGCAACAACTATCATACAGTTTCCAGCTCAATCAGTTGGCACTGATCTGTTCTTTCTGTGCCCTACTCTGTTGTGTGGATACATCTGGCTGCCACTCTACAGCAGTGGCTTCTGGCTCGATACAAAGTCTGTGCCAACCACTGGGGCCAGTTCGGCGAGCGACAGCTCCCACAGCCCGCAATGGACCTGGGCAGCTGACAGTGGTTTTTCTACCTGAGTAGAAAACTCTCTTATCCACATCTCTCCTACAATAGTGAGCAGCCTCAACTCCTCTACTACTCAGGGTCTCCTCACGACACCTTAAACAGCCTCATTTTTTTATAATACCCAAAACGTTTGTTCAGTAGTGCAAGAACTCTTTGCATTGAAATCCTGTTTTGTTCTCAATGTATTTAACATAACATAAACTTTGTTTTTTCATGCATTTTTTAAGAATAGAGTGTGCACGCCATGTACGCAGATATGCATGTTTCAGTAGTCACAAACACATCTGGGTTTAATTTTATTTTTTAATTGTAGGTATAATTTTCTCTGATGGTTTCATTCTATAATAAAGACCAAACCTTTCTTTTTTTCATCTGTGTTGCTATACCACAAGCTTCATTACCAATTAATGATGTTTAACGGGTAGCTAAATTGGCATTAAATGGAGACATTAAATAAAGATAATGTTTTTTCATTAATGAGATTACTGAAGAAGTATTGTGTATCACTTTTATGCTGAGTTGCTAATGAAATGGAATTACTCATTTCTTTTTTACAAAGCTGACTTGTAAAAATATTCCTTATTTTTTTCCTTTGCTCTGTCACTCAAGGCCTTTTGTCAATGCAAGTATATAAACTACCTCTGAAAATACCATTACTTTATTATTTTATAGTATTATTTCATAGCACAAATACATTCTATTTTTATCATGTGTGTTATTGTCTCATAGCACCTGGTACAGTCTAACTGTCCACCCATCCAGAATAAAGGGTCATCATCAAAAAATGGTAGCAGGAATAGGGTAACTAATATTTTCTAAAGCCCTCAGTGAACTTCCCCTGAAATGTCGAAGGATTACCATGTACATGGACCTACATGTCCCATCAGAAAGGAACTCAGACACTTCGAAATTGCATGCAAGGGATGGATAAACTGATAAGCTGGAAGATAGCAGTGCTGGAGCTCAGCACAAAAATGACAATGAGGGAGGTACCTCATCAGGAAACCCCCAGACAGTGAGGAGCGATTTCAGACATTATCCCCGTCTAGGCTGTTCTTTCACTTGCCAACATGAATCTAAAAACTCTTTTCTAAATCTTCTGTAACTCAGCGATAGCTCTATTTTTTATGTTTTTTTTTTTTTCTCATTTTGATGGCCAGGAAAAGATTTTACTGTGGCTTATGTTATTCAAGGTCAGTCTGTCACATTTATTGATAACAGCATAATTTACTGAGATCTATATAATCGCAATGAAACATGCCCTGTGCTCTGCACACAGTTCATATAACTCCCGTGCAGTTGTGACAGAATCCTTTTTTCTGTGCAGTCCTTCAAACGTACTACCCTTCTCTCAGAAGTGGTGGATTGATTTTCCAAAGCCATATATCAATGATAAAATTACTAAGAATCTGTTTGTCTGCTGCTCCCTCAACCAACAGATTCTTGCAAGCAAAAGGTGTTACTGTTTACTGAAAAAAAAATGTAATTTGTATTTCCTGAAAAGCAACATGAACAAGATCAGCCTCTCTCACTGTCTACAAATATTCCTTCCATATGGTTGAATACTATCACTGAACAAGGAACAGGAGGTGGGGGCTGCACTCACACTCATCTTACCTTAGGATATGGATACTGTTTTCCTTTTGGATACAGACCTCCTATAAAGCGGGGAATAACCATGTTTGGCACCAGAGAGTCATTTATGGTGAGGAACGCCAGTCTTTCACCATCTGGAGACCACCAGTGGGCAACGTGAGAATGAAGAAGCTCCTCTGCAAAACCAGATCTCCTTAGGGTCCATAAAAATAACTATCACACAGTTTCTACCTCATACAGTTGGCACTTATTTGTTCTTTCTGTGCCTACTTGAAATGCATCTGTTGTAATTTCAGCAATTTCACATTTTCTTACATTGAATGTTTGGATAACAAGGCATAGCGAAAGACCAAACTTTAACCATTTTCCTCCAATGAATACTTTCATTGACATCAACAAATCATCTAAACGTGAAAGCTGATTGTAACTGCCATACATTTAGTTCTATTTCATTCCACTAGATGTGTTTAATTAATTTTTAAATGATTTGGACTATTTTAACAGACAGGGGTTTTTTTTTAGGATCGTCCTTTTTTTTTTTTTAATATAAAACTTTAGAATACCGAATTCCTCTGAGCTGTGGCACCTGGTAACATGCAGAACCTCACAAAGTGGTATTTTTGTAGTAATTTTAGGCGTGCAGTATTTTGCCTTTCTTGTCTCAGTCTAACAGTCAGCTTTAATTCTTAGAAAGTTCAGTTTTTCTGCAGTGCAACTTTTTGAAAATCCAAAGAAAACTTTATTTATCTCCAAATTTTATTTCCAAAATAATTATTTCATGCAATATTTCCTTACATTCACTGTCATTGTATTTCATATTAGAAAGAAACAAAACAGAAACAACCATAGAAGCAGCACCCAAACTCCTGGAATCTCAGTAAAGAGATCAGCTCCTGATCAATTCCACATTCACCCTGTACAGGTCTTCTGTCTTCCACTTGTGAAAAGACTTAGATTTTTTTTCATTACATATTTGATATGTTGACTTGTTTAGTGAGCATTTTGCATTAAAATTTGAAGAATTTGGCTGGAAAACTAATTGAGAATAGTATACTAATGGGAACAAAGACCTGACTGCATATCTAATTGAAGAGTCTATCTGTAAAATTACTTAAATTGTCAATGGAGACTCTCCAAGACGCTAATCAGATTCTGAAAGTCTTGAAGCGGCTTAATGGGTTGAATTATCTAAGGTTAGGTGCAATGAAGATGGGATCCACGTTTAAAATCATATACTCTGGGTCATGCTTCTCTCCCTGGCTGGATAACTAAAACCTTTTACACAGGAGAACAGCAGGGAATGAATGGTGAATATCAGATAGAAAAAAACCACAACTGTGTTTGTTTTAAAATATTACTGTTTGCATTCAAACAAGGTTATTCACAGAAAGAAAAGCTATTCCCAAATGCTTGTGTAAGGTATAATGCTAATAACAAATGCATGTAAATGATGAAAGAAAATTAATAAGGTCAAAAGGAGGAACAGTTCTCAATTCAACTGAATATCTCCTAACTTCATCTAGACAATATTCAGCCTGCTCAGTTTCCGATGCCATTAAAAACACTACTGAAAGTAGAGGACTGCTTTAAATCAAACAATGGTTAATGGGAAAGAAGCAGTATATTCATTCATGCCAACAGACACTGGCTGTTGTCCTCCAACGCGTACAGACAGAATTCCCTTTTAACTTGATTTTAATTATGTATACTGTGAAGAAGAGCCCCCTGCCTGCCTACATTCCTGGGAAACCAAACAGTTCTCCGTAAGTCATTAAGTTTCAAAAAATCCACATCAACCTCTTTCAGATACTGTTTCTGAGATACATAAGTAAGCTGAAATACAAAGTTGTATACTTCAGGTAACTGAGTATTTAACATTGAGCTATTTATCTATAAAGTTAATGAGTCCCATAGAAAGGATAACTGAAATGGGTATTAATTTTAAGCTCTTTTATCAAGCTGGATCATCTATTCCCATTTTTTTATTTATTATTATGTTAAAGGCATTTTGGGTGCAGAGAGAAACACTCTGTGGTAGCGCACAGAAGATGGCTTCAGAAGCCAGAGGATATCCCAGTCTGAGCTGTCCTCCACTCCCTTTTGGCACTGCCTTCCAGCAACAGCAAGTTTTCCAGGAGTCTAGCCCAGGTTGATTTAAGCAAAGTAGTAGCCACTGTTGAGGTAACAATATGACTCTTTTAGATCATGTCAAAACATTCCAATTGGATTCTGGTGTGTTCTTAAAGTCAAGCACAATGTTACTGCCTGGCTTGAGGGACTGGATTCTCTGGTGAGCCATAACACACAGCACAGCAACCACCACTGAGGCTGAAGGAGAGGTACTGATAAAAAAAAAACAGTGAGGCAGCAGGCACTATCACCCTTGATCACCTTTCACCATGTATCACGCAGTAAAAGACAAAATTCTGCTTCTATGTTACAATTCTTCTGTGCCTTCTACTATTAGGATGTTTTAACTGTAAATAGACCAGCACTGTTGTGGACACAAGCAACAGACAGAGCCCCTTCCCTCCCCACTTGCATTGAATAGCTGCAAAGGTGTGAATGGAGTTATTCTAGATAAGCAAACATACAGGGTGCTTAGTTTTATTTGAATACCTCTATGAAATGCCAGCCCTGCTGAAGTTGGTAGTAAAATCCCACATCAAGATTTCACTACCGTGGCATTTTATGCATTTGATACATTCTGGTCGAAAATAAATTCCTCTTTCTCAGAAAATAGTTATATGCAAAACAGCAGTCAATACAAAGTATGAATAGATACAAAGGCAATCCTGCAAGAAAATTAGAAGGCAAAGAGCAAAAACAACCTTACATACCATTTTGTGAAATGAATAGATTTGTGCTGTTGGATCTGTACAAGAACCTCTTATCTGCTTTAATAAACAGATATATTTGTCTGGCTTACCTTCATATAACCAGTCTGCAATTCCATTAAAAATAATTCCTTCTTTTCCTGAAGATGTCAGGCGCAATGAGCTACTCTTTACATCAGGCTGATAGTAGATGTTATTTTCAAAAATATAAATCTGGATGAGGTAAAAGGGATGGAGAGAAAAAAAGAACATTTTGGTAGATATAAATGAATGTTCAGTAATGAATACATAATTTCCTCAGGCTCAGAACAGTCTACAGAATAGTTCAGCAATTACCAACATTGGCTTCATGTTCCCTTTTACTAACAATTTGGACAAACTAAGCAAACTTTTAATACTTACACCAAGCAAAATTCTTCCTTTGAAATTATCTTCACAGTTGAAATGTTTCTATTCACTTTAAGAAATATTATTACATTCCTCAGAAGACAAGTTTTGTAACAGTCGAATAGATAAAGAAATTTCCCATTAATTCCATTCCATCTAATAAAAAAAAAAATCTGTATTCCTAGCTGTGAAATTAGACACACTTCTGCAAGTACATACAGCACAATACATACATCATAAACGTAAGTTACAGCTTTATATCATGGTGTGAGAACATATTGGAAAAGCAAAAATAAATCCAGACTGCCATTAACTTTTCTCAGCTTGCTGACACTAGTTCTGACACATGAACATTTAACCCCAAGCATGCTATATAAATGCCCTTTATTTTCAAGTCTAGTCTCCTCCTCCTTTTCCTGCAAGTAAGAGGCTACACAGACTGTCCTTTTCTCCTTCACTGCCACTTCTCAGCCTTGTCTGGTTTCCTTTCCCTGCTCACTTTGTTGCAAAGGATTTTAAATTCACTCGTTTTGTGAGACTAAGCTCCAGGCTCCAAGACAAATTGCAATAAAAGAAAAATTAAGGCTAAAAAAACAATTAAAAAAATACTTTGGAGGAGTATGGGGATGGCAAAAAGGACAAGAGACAAATCCAGTGACGATGAGGAAAGTTTATGACATGTAAATGCTGCGTACTCAGATATATGCCACAATGGACCTTACTGCTATCAGCCAGCAGACCCTTGAGCTTCTCTGAAACACAATTTAGGTACGTGTTGTCCCAAACTTCTCCATTGGCACTGTCTTTCCCAGTCCAGGTTAATTAGAAACAAACATCAGAAATATTAACAAGCCAAAAGCTGCAGACGGGTATAAAAAGCAGAACCACAGCTACTATAATTTTCTGAAATCATGCCCTTAGTCCTTCTTGTCTGTTCTCCTGCATACTTCATTTTGCTGAGTTGTCAATGCCTGTGAGTAGACTCTTATTTCAGCTGTAATAACCTCAGAGTTGTAGCCTTTTTCTTTACTCATTATTAAGTTACAATGGACACATATGTGCTTGCACATCTTAACAATGGAATCAAACTAATATCAATATTATGAACCAAACTTGATTCACACTAAGAAGATGCAGCTAACAGCACTAGAGAAACAACAGAAATTTTTGTGCCATGATTTCATCAATGTACACTGGTATACAGAGACTGGGGGACTGCTAATATGAAGCAAATATATTTCCACCAAAGACCATTTTGAAAGCCTAGTCATTTATCATTCTCTCATACTTTCATGATAAATGACTTATGGGAAAGTACTAACCAGAGAGCAAAGTGTTATTATCACTATTACTGCTGTTCTCTTTGCTTCTAAATTGCCATCTGAAATAAGAGATCCCCATGAGGCCCCAAACTAATGGCATTTCTTGATTTTTAACAGTAGCCACTTGATGATTTCTGCTGCATAAAGCAATAAAGCTGAGGTTTTTTTCATGCCATGAGCAATGCAATGATTTTAACCATTACTGGGAATCCAGAGTGACTTGGAACAAAGTATTTCTTGGTCAGAAATTCAAAACTCAGCAGTGAGTTCAAAACTGAAGTAAAAATAGTTAATCCAGTTTGAATAATCCAAAATGTACTGACCAGCAATTACGTTTATGGTTTTATATATAATATTTGACACAGCTGAGAATTTATGGGAAGCTGACATATGACCCAGCATTAACACCAAAGGAAAACAAGGACTAGAAAAGTCTAGGCATATTAAACTTCTGAAATTATAACAAGAAACACTTCTTGTCAATGCATATTTCCGCAGTAAAAATGTACTTATCTTCCTAAGGTAAAAGAAACAGATACAAGTAATAACAAGGCATGGCTAATTGCTTAACCAAGAAATAAATTACCCAATTACTTGTTATTTAAGTGCACTAAAAATATTCCTATCAGACTAAATTACAGATAGTGTAAGTAGTGGGAACCACTCTACTGACTATTGCTTAGTAAGGAGTAATTTCTTACAGTTGCAATCTCTTACATAAACAACTGCTTACAGAAGATTACAAAGAAAGCCTACTTGATCAAATGGTTCTTTTCTGTTTAAGTTTCTTTAATTACATGAGCTCAATCTAATTAATTTTTGAAGATCAGAAGGATCATTTTTGCTTCTCTCCCCCCTTTTCAGGCCATTTGTATTTTTAATGGTGAAGATATCCATAGTTTCTAGTCTCTGCAAAGAAAAACTTTCATTGAAGCCATCATTGTCAGTCGAAGTATAGGATTAAGAACTACTTGTTTTATGACTGAACCATGAAAAGGTCTTTAATCCTGTTATTGCTAGTTAGCAGGCACTGCTAATTCCATTTGACACATTTCAGATAAGTAAGTATCTCAGAAGGAATACTCACTGTTGTGCCCCTGACTGCTGGCTTCCTCGGCTTTATTCCCCATTCAATTAATAAGGCAGTTTTGTCTCCATCCTTAACCAGTTCTCAGCCACCCCCTGAACATCCCCACAATCCTCTTAGTCTTCTCTGTCATCCAAAGTTTCCCTTCTCAGCTTAGCACTCATGACACATGTTCTTTCAACTTTGAAAGCTACCCCAAATGCCAACTTTTTTCTTGAACATATAGATTGGAACATTTTAAAGTTCATGAAAAACTTCAAAGCCACCCAGCGGCTCTCTCCCTAGCAAGTCTTGAGTTCATTGCTTAATTGAATTTAGCATTAAATATGATGAATTTATGTTCCTTTGTGAAACATTTATGGAATACAGCTGTTCATGTTCCTCCACCTAACTAAACAGCATGTCAATGCATAAGGATAATTTAGGGTTGGCACACTGGCAAGTATCGCTCTGCACTGCCTGCAGCATTTCAAAAGATCAATATCCATGCTTGAGGCTGTAGAAACATCTTAGAAAGATTCACCATTATGATCAGTCATTTAATCTCATCTGTAATTTTGAATATTTGTTAAATTTCAGGAGGTGCCATTTTCCACATGAAGCTCACAAACTGTTTGTACAGACAGGAATGGCTTCGTGCACACTTCCTACAGCAATGCTGCCTAACCCCTGCAGTCAGGACTGCATCCCCCTCCAGTTCTGAACATGCCAAAATGCTCATCTGTAATTATTTAACTCACTCACCTCTTGGAAATAAGGGCTTGGGAATGAAAATGTTTATTTTTGCAGCAAAACAGGCAACAGAGTTGTAATAGGAGTGACACTATTGTGAAGGCTTACTAGTAGTGGCCTGAGAGGCTCTTTGCTTTGCTGTCTGTCAATCCAAGGTGTGGATTCAATTAAGCACAAGTACTTTGTGTAGCCACAAAAAACAATCTCCCATCTGACATTACTGCCAAAGCAATGCAGCCAAGAAATACATTTCTAAAAGGCATACTCATTGTGAATTCTTCTTCCCAGTATAATATTTATGTGGTACAAATGCATCTCATATATAACTCTAAAAATATTGAAGTTTTAATAGATCACCACTTGAAATTAATTTTATTCACAAGATTGTGACTAGATCTTGCTCGCTTTTGTCTAGCATTTGCACACACAACATTGACCAGCAGCTAAGGTGTCTTGGCTTCGGGTCCCTCTGAAATAGCTGCGAGTAGAAGCAGTATGTGCACAACTACTGTGGTTTTCCCAGAGAGCACTGAAGTGGGCTTTTTCTCCCTGGTTAGTCCTCAGCCCGTTTGCCTGGGGTGGCCACCACACCACTCTATGCTCCTCCTGCTGCCAGAGGTGGTGTCAAACATGAAGTGATTGTAGCAGGAAAACGGACACTGGTTTTATTTTATATGGATTATCATGAGCCTACCAGCTAAGTCTAGAAATGGACCTATTCCTCAGCTGAAACATGCAAAAATTCCTACACCAGGCCCCAGAGGAAGTCCTTAATATCGTGGGTCAAACTCTCCCCTCCCTAAGTTCGTTTTCCTTGGTACATACATTTTTAGCTTTCTTGCTCAATTTAAACATTGCCACCAATGCTTTCTGGTGAAAACAATATTTGTAGAAAACTCCTTACAGTTTTACTTTCTGCTGCACTAAAATGTATTTCCAAGCTTTTATTTCAAAACCACAAAAATTAGATGGAATTTTTTAGTTTTTTAGGTGGTGGCTGCTGCTGCTGCTTCATTGCAATACAGCAATACACAGATGCTGAATTTATGAGCCACAATTTGGTCTTTAAAATTGAGTGAAAGAGAGAGCAAGTGGCTGGGAGAGAACTCAGACTACTATTTTTCCTACAAAAGAGACTTAAACTCCCAAATACTACAAGGCAGATAGCAAATCACGACACTGGGGTAAGAATTACTGATCAAAACAAAAAAAAATATTCTTGGAGCAGAATCTTGCAAATACGTGTGTCTAACATCCTGACTCCAGTAAGTAAAACTAAACATGTGCCTAAAGGTTTCCAGGATGGGGACTTCACATACTTCATCACTTTGTGCATTGTGTTTTGGGCAATGTTACATACACTAAAGACTTCCCTTGCTGGTGTGTCTCCAGTCAGGTATCTGGGAGCAAGTAAAAGTAAAGGGGCTTCTCTTAGTATGCATTTATGTCTAATTACTACATCATGAGTACTAAAATGTTGACTATAACTACTGAATCTTCCAAAACTGCTGAAAGAGGAGTTGCTAACTGTGTGTCAGACATGTATTCTCATGAATACATCAGTGGCTTTGTGCCCAAAATGCTTTCACAGCTTTCAGGTATGATGATAAGAAAATAAATTGAAAAAGGCACAAAGTGGAACCAGGCTATGCTATCATATGAAAATCATTATGACGCCTTTTTTTAACCTCTTCTCTTCACCATCTATTTCCCAAGTATTTTTAAAGTATTTAAAATTAATTTTTAGCGAAGTCCCCTAGCTAATAATGCTGTAAATGGGGATAAATATAAAAATCTGTGGCCTTAAAAATTATTTGACTTTTTGTTTCCTTACAGATTTTGCACAGCTGATCACACCAAGCTTTAAACCAAATGAAGAAAAAAACCACAGCATCTTAAAAAATACTTTACTAAGTATTTTCCAAGTAATGAAAAACATTTCCAAGAATGTTTTGGATTACTGAGAGATTAATTCTTGATAATGATCACATTTATTTCATCTGACTGTGAAGAATTAGGTGGCTCTGCCTGCTCTAATATCCTACCTACAGCACTAATCCTTCTCCTTCTTTCACATCTGTCAGCCTCTAAACTATTTTTTCATAAACCTTCTTCTAAATTAATTTCTTTCAGAACATTTATGGTTTGCAACATGTTTCACAATTACATGATTTTATTTCATGCTGCAGTCTTAAGCAGAGCACCCAATCTGAGCAGTTAGTTCCAGATGGCAGACAGCTGTGAAAACACAGACACATCTCATCCCACAGCTGAATGGCAAACCCAGTGCCAAGAGCTGGAGAGGCCCCCTGTGTGTCTTTAATCATTTCAAACACTACAGGCAGGAAAAAGCCGCTAAATTACAGAAAAATACTACGTTTTCCCTTTAGGTGCTTCACTTAAGTCTTCTTCATGGGCACACCCACACTTGATCACTCCTCTGACTGCATCGCAGGGTATCGGCAACAGTTCAAGCTCTTTATTCACCAGTTGGGCAGCAGCAGCAGCAGTTTGCCTGGAGCTGTGTGGAGGTCACCAGGCGATCACTTACCCTGAATTCACTAATGCTGCACCCAAGCAGTGAGTATGTGTGAAGCAGGGCCTTGAGCTCTCTACCAAAGCAGGGGCAGCTCCTCTACCAGAGGCTGCCAGCAGCTGATTAGCCCCAGTAATTCATCCAGAGATCAAAGTTCAGACTTATACTTACATCTAAAAGCCTAGTTTTCTTCAGGTGGAAGAGAAACAGAGCTGCAACCCTTGCTGACAACACCTGACAAAATCTCCTTCCCTGGAACCAGTTATCAGTCTCACTTGCAAAGTTACCAAACAGGCAGATTTCTCTCAAATCTGTCATTAAGGAACAGACTTAATAATCTTGCATTAGTCCTTTCTCTAACTTACGTATGAATAAACTTATTTTTATATGAATCTGATGAGGTAGCTTACAACGCAACAAGTTCTTAAAATACATTATACAAACACTAACTGTATAGGTATAATGTATTGCCACTGCTGTTCCCCAATGAGAGCGAACCATCTTGGGTTGAGAAGCAACATTACTCACTTGTGTCATGCTCCACCCAAGCTGAAGGTGTATCTCCCCACTCTGTACCACAACCAGGTACTTGTTGGCCTGTGTCACACTTCTTAGTGTAGTGCAGCCACAGTTTAAAAGCCATGAGAAGGTCCAGCTGTCCTTCAAGGCACAAGTTTGCAGATCCCCAGTCTAATATTTCCACATTACCTGATGTGAAATGATAGCAGAAGTCACTAAAATCTAACAAATATAACAGAAGAAAATGAGTTAGCACAACCTTTAAAATTGTCTTGATGTTTACCATAGGGAAAACTTAGACACCTATCCCATAATGATTAATATATCAGGGACTTATTTTCCTAACTTAATGAATGAATCTTTCTAATTAATCCTCCAGAGTTTAAGCATGGCAGATTTGTTTGACTTCCTGATTGATACCATCAGCACAAATACATTTTTCCATCAATAATAACAGAAATAAGTAATCTCAACTGCAAGTGTCAGTGGGCTTTGCAGCCATGATTACCCTTACATAAGTTTTAACAGCTCCTGAGATGAACTTTTCAAGACAAAAAGATAATACCCAGAATTCAGCATGGTTTGTCATTACATCGATTCATCAGGACAAACACCTAGCTCAAGGAAGATGCTGATCAAACTCTAAAGCTACTGAGCAAATACAGCTGGAAAGGAAACAAAGAAGGCATCTGTATCAATACACCTTTGGTTAAAAAAATTATCTGTACAAGCAGCACTGGTATGCACCTCTCCTATGAAGACAAGCTGAGGGTTGACATTGTTCACCCTGCAGAAGAGAAGGCTCCGAGGAGACCTCATAGGAGCCTTCCAGTACCTGATGGGGCTACAGGAAAGCTGGAGAGGGACGTTTTTACAAGGGCAGGTAGTGATAAGACAAGGGGGAATGGTTTCAAACTGAAAGAGGGTTGATTTACATTGGATATTAGGAAGAAGTTCTTTCCTGTTAGGGTGGTGAGACGCTGGCCCAGGTTGCCCAGAGAAGCTGTGGCTGTCCCTCCCTGGAAGTGTTCAAGGCCAGGTTGGATGGGGCTTTGAGCAACCTAGTCTATTGGAAGGTGTCCCTGCTTATGTCAGGGGGGTTGGAACCAGATGATCTTTAAGGTCACTTCCAACCCAAATTGTTCTATGATTCTATGATTCTTGTGCAGGTGAGTGTCCTACCTCTGAACTGAGGCAATCATCAGGTTCTTCTACAGACTCTTTGACTGAAAAATATATACATAACTATTGCAACTTGGAACAACTTCAGCCTCACACTTAATACTCCAGAAAACATGACTGTCTTCCTTACCTTTCCCATAGGGAATATGAGCTACGACAAAACCAAGGAATTTCTGGTTATGCCCAGAGGGAGACCTTTAGGCATACAGGAAATGCAGTTGCTAATGACAGTGCTAAGGATGACAACCTAAAGCATCTTCAGGAAGGCCATCTGTGGCTATAAACCTGCATGACCTTGGCAAGGACACACGGTTCACGACTCTGACTAGCACAGGTGTCTTCAGAGCCCAACATTTTATGTAACAGACCAATCAACTGCACTTTTTTCCCTATGCAGAGGAGTAAGTAATTTTACTGAGCCAGAAACAAGTGTCAGCCTGTGCACCCGCACAGACAGCTTGGCTAACCTGACTCCACCATCATCATGGCTGACAGTTAGGTATCAGCATAGGATCTGTCAAGACTTCTTCATTTCCTAAGCATATGGCAAAATTCCATCCCTTCTCCTTGTGAGACTGCCAGCTAATTAGTTGGATAATTAATTCTTCAAAAGTTTCAATATGCTTTTCCATCTGGGCTTGCCTCTTACTATTTGTCTGGTTGCCTGTCTTACCATACATTAACCAGGGCCAAATCCAACTACCCTTAGTTAGATAAGTCACTAAAATTTCCAGATGGAATACGTTTTCTTGCTCACAACTGTTAATACAAATAATATCAGCTATTCAATAGACAGAAGAAAGTCAAATAAAGAACACTTTTTTAGTCGCTCAGCAAATTTTGTACTTTGTTCTTCAGAGATCAAACCATGACTTCTCTGGCTCCAGGTACAATACCAAGCACTATTTTGCAGTTTAACCTCCTACTGGGAAGAGAAAGAAGATCCCACAACACACTGTGTTTCCCCTAGTCCTGAGTTCATGTTGCAGCATGCAGTGGAACAAAGCACACAGCAATGGGGGAATCATAAAACAGAATCATAGGATCACAGAATCACTTTGGTTGGAAAAGACCCCCAACACTGCTAAGTCCAGCATTAAATCATGTCCCTAAGAATAAAAATTACTTGTTACATTACCTAGACCACAGCTAAACGAGTGCAATATGTAAGAACAGCTTAAATAGCTTTCATATAACCAGTTTAACCAGTAGTTAACCAGCAGCTAAAACCCAGAGTCAAAGATACTGGCACAGAGACCTCACACATAAATGTCGTGAGGAAAAATTAGCTTGAAGATAAGTAGATTGATCAAAACTTGTTTGACAGTGTTTATACTGCATGACATATATATTGGATATATCCAAAGAGTCAATGATCTTTGTTTCTTGAACAACACACTGCTACACATGCAGAGTTCAGCACAGCACAAACAAGGGATCTTATATAAATAAATAAAGTGCTAGCTTAAATGAAACAATTAATTTAAAAATGTCTTTTGAGTGATTTTTAGAAAAAAATGGGTTTCAATTCCTGTTGCTGTTTTCACCACTATTCTGGAAAATGCCAGTATCAATGCACTTCCTTTGACTTGTAAATAATATTGGAACTAGCTTCAGATTACAGGAAGAAATTAAAATCAAAACCCTGCCTCCACATGGAAACCATTTGGTTGTGGTTTTTCAACACTTGCTGTCAACACAAGTTTAATTTTCATTTCAGTACTTAACATACTTGTTACCACTTTCTCATTCACAGATCTGAAAAATTATACAAATAGCACTACTTCAGAAACAATTAATTTTCACCAATTTAAAAAATACTGCAAGTCAGCTATGATATTTGTCAATGCCTTAGAATTACAAATAAATACCTGGATTGGCATCTTCTCTACCAATGTTCAGCATCCTTCAAAGTTCTGACTGACACATTTTTTCTAATACAGCCACTGACTGTGTTATTCACAGTCACGGTGTAATGCCTGTTCCCTTCCTCAAGTCCAAACAGAACAAGCATTTTCTTGTCAGCTATGATTTCACTTATTATACACTGGGACTTACAGACTTAAATCGGGATTGCCAGGCCATTATCATACCCACTGCTGCAGAAGATGAGTACCTCTTCATGCCCTTTACCCTTGCCAAAATCTCATTCAGTTGAAGCAGCTTTCCACTGAAGAACAAAGTGTAGTTAAGATTATGTGTTTTGTGTGCCAAAGCAAAAACAATTGCTCATTTTGGGAAGAAAACACTTTCTAACATAATCCAGAAGACCTCGATATACAGCATTATATAAGAACAGTTGGTTATTATATCCAGTTAGAAGTTCCGTGACAGCAATCCAAACCTCCTGGTCTGTATCAAAGCTCCTCTATGGCCAAGAGCCACAGGGCACACACTGCAGTGAGCCACAGCTTGAGACTCAATGTCCATCTTCAACATAACTCTACTGAATAAAGTGCTGGCATAAGGGTCACTCATGGGTTGCATGCACAGTAAGGATGATGGGTACACCACCAGTCTTCCAGTGACAACGCTCTACACATGGGTGTTTCCAAGTTAGGTGTCGATTAACTGTTCCAAACACATGAAAGTGAGAACTATTATATAAGAAAGCACATGGAAAAAACAGATTTGTAGGGGGTACTTTGCACATGTTGGGGAAGTAGTGAAGTAAAAGGTCAGTATCTGCCGTTCTTGCCCATGGCAATCAGCTGTGGAAGAAGCTCCATGGTAATGAACTGGGTCACTCATACACTGAGAGGCAAGTAAAATGCAAGGTGGCAAACTATTACCAAACCATTTATAATGCATTTCACTGTTGCAGCTGATTATTCTGCTGATGTCTTTCTCACAGGTCCTGCAGCGATCTCCAGAACCAAAGAGATTTACTGTATTTTGGATAATATCAAACACAGGAAAATGGCTTTTAAGTGTGAATTCTGGGTGGTTAGAGTATTCATTAGTGACTTTGTCAGTTAAAATTGTGTAGAATTATTCCAAAATATTTTTTTTTCATATCTTACAAATTTTCTATCCAGATCACGTATGTTACAGGATTATAATTTGAAGGAAAGTTTTATGGAATTGTTGCAAAGCAGCTTATATCCCCTTCCTCTACATTACATCTGCAGTCTATTTAGATTGTGAGTTCCCACGGACAGGAATTGCAGGCTAAAATGTCCAATATAGTTTGCAATTCAGCTGCTTTGCAAGCCTCCAGTAGTGCAGAATGGCTCTGATCTCCTCTCTGCAGATTTTTTTCTTTTTTTAGGTCAATCTATACTCATATAAAATTTTCAGAGCTATTCAGCTCTGACTTGCTCCAGCTCTTACCCCATAGTTCCATATGCACCACAGTCCACTAAATTATGCAGATACCATCAGCTACCTAAGCAAAGCATGGCAGTAGACAAAAATCTACCCTTATTTGATCTGTGGTTCAAAATCATCAGACATATTGCAAACAAAGCAGAAAACAAATAATAGATACTCACAAAATTATTATAATTGTAAGCAATAATAACTATATTCACTCTTAAAGGTACTAATTTTTGAAAGATTGTGATTGACCTAGACAGGAATTTTCTCAGGGGAAGCTTTCAAACCTTATGATTATGTTGTAATTAAGGCAGGGAGGGAGTAGCTGTTGATCAGTATGAAACATGGAGACCTCAAAACACACACATCCCAATGTCATATACCACCTTTTTATTTTTTTGTCAGTTAAAATACGTTAATTTTCATTTTGTAGTCATGAAGCTACCAGACATAGCAAGAACAACACAAGAGAGCAGTGAGGCACCAGTTACTGCTGTCTAGATTAATGCCACTAGTCACAGTAATGTGTTAGCACAATCGTTTCTGAACAACTGCAAACAATCTACAAAGCTATTATATTTAATTGCTATTTAGGTAGTTTATAAATCTACTGTAAACAGTAGCAAGTATGCATTCATAATGCAGCTATGAGATTAGTTACTAATGTCATGGAACAAACCAGGCCATGAACTCACAGAGTATCAGCAACTCCATAATAACTGATGTTTATGTCCATGATTTCCAATAAAAATGAGGAAGCATTGCCCTCTTTTGTTCAGACACACATTAATTATGTTGCTTTTCCAATGATATTGGATCATGTTGTTCAGTAAATTCACACCCTGCCTAATCCCATGATAACTTATTCATAAGGGCAAACATTGTGCAATATGTTATATAAGCAAAACCACATATAATATCTGAACTACAACCTATGCAAAAAAGCTAATTTATAAATATTTGTGATTACAGAGGATTACAGCCTTGGCCCCGAGCTGATGGTCTGGATCTACTGCTTCCTCCCTGTGGAGCTCTCTGAGGAACTACGCTGACTGAAGCACTGTGCAAAATGTCTTTGAGGGACTGGATTGCTCAGCCCTTTGGTCTTTGTCTGTGTCAGTGATGCGTATAACAAATCTACAGACAGTGTATGCTCAGGAACTCACACTCCTTGTTCCTCACATTTACTGCTAGCTTCCGACTCATGAAGCAGCATGGAAGAGCATGGAAGAAATGTCACTCATACATGCCTGGGTTGCTCTTCCAGACTCATAATAAAATCATAAACTGCCCTTACCATAAAATCTTTTAAAATGATCTCTGGTATTTCAAAGGCTCATCTTACACTGATAGCAAGCAGTCAATTATGCCCAGACAGATCAATCTGTAACAGAACACAAAATGAAAAATTTTCAACCTAGTTACTCTGAATGAAATGTTGGGACAGGGGATAATATCTAAGATTACTGCCTGGATTTGGCACCAGAGGAGGAATTTTCTCTGTTTTTTTTGACAAAATGTAAGAAAGTAACATCCTAACAGCAAGGACCAAATTAAAAAAAAACCCAAAATGAAAACCAAACAGAATTGAAAATGCTGTGCTATAAAGTCATATTTAAGTCTTCTGCTGTTCCTGTGGTGGTACATAGAACTTTGTACACTATACAAACACTGAAGCAGACCAGGATGCTTCTGAGCATCTCCAATATGGGAAACCTAGTCAGTGTTTAACACAAAACTTTGTCCTTTCAGCTACTATTGCTGGCTCAGCCCATTTTGTCATATGGCATCTGTGTCTTGGTCTCCTCACTGTGTACAATCTTCAAGCTGCCTCGTGTCTTTACGATAGGACAACATTTTAGCAGATGACATCTACCCGTACAGACTCCACAGCCATTTACCACTTCACACAGGCATGGCATTCAATGCAAGAAAGCCAGTTTGTCCTAAAGTATCTCATTAGGAATGAGACAAATAGGAATGAGAAAATTCTGACTAACTCTTATAATATCATTTGTTTGGACAATTCAAAGTCTGTGAAGCAACACTTGAAAATAACTGCTTTCTTTCCACACAAAATTTCTTGTTTCAGCATTACATAAAGCTACACAATTTACACACAAGCAGCACAGCAGTCCTATTTTACGAGCCATTGGACTTGCAGATAATATTAGCTAACAGACGGAAGTGTGAATATTCAGATATGCTTTGTTACACATACACATGTTGAACAACATGATAGTCTAGATGAGAGGGGCGTATTTCTCTTTCCATCGCTCCCGACAGGCTGCTGCACAGAGAAGTCCTGCTGATTGCTCCAATCAAACGTGTGTCTCGGCTTGTTTGCACATCTTTGTAGGACCGTGTGTAAATATATACATGTTCACACAAATATCTATGTGAAAAAATAATTTGCTTTCTAGCACAAAGATAAGTCAAATTTCCAATATATTTGCTTACTAAAGAGTTACTGGATAGAAAAGTGCACCACCTGTGTGCACAGTTTACATACTGATCCAAATATTAGCTGCATGCTAGAGTACTGATAATAGAACAAGAATCAGAGAAAGGGGAAAGGAAACATCTTTCATCTCCCCTCTCAATTTATTCATATAAAGCTGATGGGCCTTTTATTGTTCCACATGAAAACCAGTAATAGAGGAATAACGCTCCTATAAAACATATGATTTTCTCATTATTTCTTCACATCTTTCAGATACAGCCAAGTCGCTGTTCTTACAAAGGGCTAGTAATATCTAATCCTTAACAGTTAGTATTTTTAAGTTACCTTTGATATCAGGACACGTTCATTGCATTCCACTAAGCAAAATGATGAAGCAACTTCTTCTATGCTCAACTTATCCTTGCTTCCATTTATAAACGCTCCTGCTCTTTAGACTCACAAAACTTATGTTGACTATATTCAGTATTGATATGTAAAAATGTATTTTTCCCTGTTTCCAAAACTGCTTATGTTTCCTGGCTGCATTCTTCATTCCCCTTTTCTGAGATGGAGAAAACCCCTTTTGTATTGAGTGTCACTTTTGACACTAGAGAACACGCATTTAATGCGTATCTTCTCTTCTGACTTCATCTATATTTAAGTGGAGTCAGCACCTAGAAATTAATAATTGAAAATGGAAATTAGGTCAGTAGAATACCTTCAGAGAAAGTAATAATTTAATTTTTTCTCTGAAGAATAGTCTGAATTGAAATATTTAGCTGGAAAGGCAAAAAAACATTTACATTTTACAATACCAGTTTGAGAAATCCAAGAGGAAACACAATGTGTAGCAGCAGCTTAGGGAGAATACAAGTTTTATCTAAGACTTTCGGGTAACTCCAGCTCTTATATTAAGAAAAATATTGTATTTCCCATTCTCATCATGACTCAGATAAAAAGCAGTTCTTGTATCAAAAATAAAGCAGCAGAAAGCTTCTGCAGGTACGCTAGCAAGTGCCTTTCATGTCATTTCATAACAGGACCTGACCAGTTAGAACATATCATCTAACAAAAAAAAAATACTAGAATGCTCAGTCTTGCAAAATAATACAGACTCTAACTTCAGTTTTGGCCAAAAGTTGCTATTAAAACAGTCTTTTTGTGTGTCCTTTTCCTGTAAATATTTTTGCTTTCAAATCCTTAGCCTCTGACACAGTAAGTTTCCTGGTTGTAAACTAGAAATTTAATAAAAACATTTGGAAGATAAAATAAACAGTTTTAGTAGCCACCTTAATACCCATTGCCTGCAGAAAGACATGATCTCAGCATTTGCTAGAATTATGTTCAAATCCCTTAAATGAGGTGGGAAATGCTCAACCATACATGTTCCCTTTCTTCATGGAAACATCCTCAGGAAGACAAAGAATCGCTTTGAAGTACAGAAGTTCTGTAAGGAACCTCTTATACATTTTAAATAAGAAAACATACCTGAGGTTAATGTCACATTAAAATGTTCTTGTTTATTTCTGGTTTTCAGAATAAATTCAAACAGACATTTTCCCCTCAGTTTTACTGCCATTTGCCTCGTTAGCATAATGATTAAAAACAAAGATGAAATAAAGCCTTGACATTTCCATATGTGATTTTAAGTTACTCATATAAAAATAGAGCAAGTCAAAAGAGCAAAAGACTTTGAAAATAAAAACAAGAGATGAAATATTTTTATCTAGGACTTACTTCATTAGCATTAATTAAGATTCTACTTGGCTCATGAACCCTGAGAGATCTTTTCTTCTTCATTTGCAAATACAAGAGTGCTTTTGCCAGGAGATGGTGCCAAGTACCCACAGCATTAATTATGCAAAAAGAAAACACATGGCAAATATTTTACAGAAAGATAAGTTACCAATTTTTATAGTAGTTGTACTTTGAACCTTGATATAGCAAATAGCAAATGAAGCTTTCAGCGACTAATGGCTGATAAAGCATCTGTTGAGCAAGGTATGTGTCTAGCACAGTCCTGCTAATTTCTCATTTACTAAAATTAGTCTAGTGCTTATCTGGGTACTTGGCAAATAACATCAAAGAACTTTTGTGCTGCAGTATTTTTATTATCTGAAACAGTATTTGAAAGTGATATAAAAAAAGCTAAAATTTTGAAGAGAAGGCAATTGTAGGGAAATGTCATGTTAACACAGTAATTCTTCAGTCTGATAGATATTTGCATTTCTGTGGGGCAATAGGTGTTGATGGAGGGGAGGAGGCAAAATGAACCTCCCAACAAGACAACCAGGATAAAGGTGACTGATCACAAAGCAGAGGGGTAGACAGTTATTGAACTCATACATTTCTTAATAACAATTAAAGCAGATTTGCTTTTGTTTCTGGGTTTTTGTTTGTATGCTTGTTTTTAGGTAGTTCTAATATAAGGTGAAGTCTTTTTTCACTGGATTTTTTTTTCATTCTTTTTGTAAAAGCTTCAGGTTCTACGCTCTATTATCTGTGAGTACCTCATTCCATTTTTTTTGAACAAGACAGCAAGTTCTTGTTTTCTAATATTTAAAATATTTTCTAAAAATTGATGAGAGCACCTTGAATCTACAGTTCAGCTACAGTCAACAAATTGTTCTTTGTATATACAGGATAATAGGTAATTCTCCACAATGATGACTTAAATTACATTAAAGCACAGTAAAAGCTCATCTTCAGTCCTACCACTTGATAATGCTATGTTTTGTTGAGGGCATGAAATTTTGACAGAGCAAGCCATCAAGCTTCTACAAAATTATCTTTTTAGTATTCTGAATAGCTTAACTATTTTCTTGATTTCTGCTTTGTAAAAATATGCATTTATTTATGCAGAGACATCTATATGTAAGTCAATCGATCATTATTTATGCTGATCCATCCAAATACATAACTCATTTCCCCTTCAAAAACACTTAATATATCAAAAGAAAAAAAGAGCTTAATGCAATAAATAATATAAAGTACTTATTATAAAGGCAAAGTGACTTACATGGATATATGTCCACAGAATAAAGTGAAAATAAAGTACATAATACAAAATAAACAACATGCTACTACTCAGGCAGAAGAAACTTTATGTATAACTTTTAAGAAAAAGAAATGTCAAACTGAACAACCTCTAACCACACTTCACTGCTAGCTACTTAAAGTAATCCCTCTGACAACTAACCAGAAGAACCATCTGTATTGCAAGAAGCACTACACAGAAACACTTCATCTTTCATAGAAAACTCTGCATACACTGGAGAAGAGAGGTCAGTTTTTATATTCAGGCTTCTACTGCAATACATCTCCATAGATAAACCCAGGCAGAAAGGGCTGTCTCCCCCGTGTCAGATACAAGACAGGTCCAGCACAGAAACATGAAAGCTACAAACTTCCATGTAGCATAGTTTGCTACAAACTATTGGAGAAGGCCAAAGAATCAAGAATATTGGATAAAAATTGGGTATTTCAACAACAGAGTCCCTTTAAAACCCCCCAAAGCATTCTCTCCTGCTCAGTAAAGACACATGCAGGTCTCTAATCAAATAAACTGGAGGCAGAAAAAAAACTGATGACGCCAATTAGCTATCTAGTTTTGCAGGTTTGTTTTCCCTGGAAATACTTAATGCTGTGGTAATGGATTCTATAGAGACGAGGTAAAGAGATAATCAAGTGATCTCTTTCAAAATTTTAATTAAGTATGAGCAAATATGAGAAATATTTAGAAAACACATAAACAGCTCCCTCACACACTAAGACACGCAGAAATGGTATTTTAGATCTGGCACATTTCTAACCCAGTTAAAAGATAGCAATTTGAAGAGTGTGACCTTGAAAACAGTTTTCAAAAATAACAGCTATGTGACCTTAAAATACATTAATTCATTAGATAAAAGTTTCCTCTCCCCAACGGCATTTTCAATTTCACCACCAAAATGTCATGACTCAAACAGCAGATGTTTCTCTTAATCTTTACAAAATCCTCTACTCTAGGTAAATAGCAAGAAACTGAAGTAACTTGCAACCACCATGGTAGCATCAAAACAACAGTATTGTGGCCCAGTCATCTGGTATGTGATACAAAGCTAACTCTGTTGTTCTTCACTAGCCACTTGTGGTCTGCTGTCCCATTGGATAGCCCCAGAAATTATTCATAACAGTAGACAACTTCAACAGATGCATGACTTTCACAAGGATGTAAAGTATTACTGTATATTGATTTCACTGCAGCTATATTCCCTTCTCTGTGTGATACACACTTCCTGGCTTCATAAAAATTCTCCTGCTCAAACATTTCATCTCTATTTTTTTCTCTTCATCTTCTTCTATTATCTGTTTGAAACTCTTCACAACTCTCCCTCATTTGAAGAGCTCAAATTAAGATTCCTGTGTCAGCTACATCGTCACTTAGGTCTTCTGCAGAACTAAGGACTGGAAACACTTAATTTTACACTATAGCTAATTTGTTGAAAATAGGTGATCCAAGTCCATGTGTTATGCCCCACCACTTGGATTTAATCCAGGACCTTCCTAATAGCTAAAAGGTAAAGTTAGGATCTTTGGCTCCGTCAGACATACCTGTGCCTTGTGTTTCACATCTTGTGCTTGTTTTGCTGACCAGTCACGGCTGTAGTATTGCTACTCTCTGCACTGCACCTGGAAGAGTGCACTATTTCTCTGCATTTTAGAGACCTACATATACTTTATGTGATGGCCATAGTGTATGCGTCAGTGGTCCTTCTAGACAAAATTTTTGTATGTAATTTGTTCTCTGCTTGTTCTTCAGTTGTAATGAATGGCTCTTGGAGATTACTCAGGTTAACAGACCATGATTATTTTGTTTAGAGTTTCTATTCCACTTCCTGTTTTACTTATTATGCATTACTACAATTTCTTTATTATATGGAAAAGACACATAAGTATTGTTTAGGAAGGGACTTTGGGAAAGTAATCCTCGTGTATCTGGCAACATGGATCCATGAGACTGCACCTTTATTTGAACCCAGAAACGTGCTATTGACAGCTACTGATGAGGGATTACCATGCTTTAGATCCCTCCCTCTACAACCTCTTCACTACCCAGTTTCACTCCTGGTTGCTTCCTCTACTATCTTTATTCAAAATTCTCTCATAAAGTGTTTGTTCTAATGACAAATTGTTAACTGAGAACCATTATGGCAATGTGTCCTCAGTCACACATCTTTCCTCTGCTTCACTGATTCTGCTGGAATGATCTCTAGTGTCCTGTTTCTGCTGGAGGCAGCTGTTCCCTTGGACAGCAGCAACAACCATTATTCACAACAGTCTTTATTCATTCATGCTCCTTCTACATTTTTGGCTTGCTGCTGAAGTGGAAGGGTAACGTGACAAGGCACTTCTGCCACTTCAGAAACCTGCCACATAAACAGCTTCAAGAGGACATCCTTCTTATGGCAGTCCTTATGGAAGTGACCTTCAGTCGCTGCAGGTGTACGTCTGCATGACAACACTTGGTATCATTCAGAGCAAACAGAAGATCTTGTGTTTTAATCAAAGTTGTTATTTCCTAGTTCTGCAGACCATATGGCACCATAAAGCCCACAGTAGAGCAGAGATTTTTAAAGCATGACATTAACTTTAGTAGGGATATTAACAAAGCTGAGTAATGGTATCCTCACTGAAGTATGAATTACGCCAACGTTTTCAAATTTGGATGATTCAGGTTGCACCTAAAAAGACCACCTATTTTCTTTGTAGTTCTGAGACTTGACAGGAGTCCACCTGTTCCCATATCTGAAAGTATTCATACATATTCCCAGAATGACAGTCTAGGCAAAACTGATAAATATAGCATTATTCTGATTTATTATTTTCCCAGAGTTTATGATTAGTAAGTCTGCCTCTGCTCTTAGCATACAACTCAGGAAAACAAAAAAAAATTTCTCAGTAATTACTGCACATAATTTTAGTTGTACTTTAAGACTACTAATCAGAGGTACAGCACAGACAAATCTTATGAACTGCAATTTAATTTAAAATATTTTTTAACGCATCAACTTTCTGCTACAACCTATGTAAGTTGCCACATTCCCTAATACTGCCTAGTAAAGAACCTACGTATTTGTTACCATCAATCCTGTCACCATGCTCTCCGTATTAATAAATTAATGTGGTTAATTATTAAAAAATACCAAGCATGTCCCAATTACTTTTTCCTTCCTGCCTGCACTTGCTTAATGCAATATATTCTAACCAGAAACATTTTTTACATTCCCACCATCTTGATGAATGATAGAAGCAATGGGGTATATTCTCAAGACATTCAACTTATAGCTTCTCTGCATGAACAAGTCAGACATGCGAAGTGGCTTTGGGATCATGCCTGCAGGCATTAATGAGCTTATTAGAACATTGTAACAAGGATTATCTGAATTTCTTATTCAGAGTTGAAGCATTTGTAAGTCTCTTGCCTGAAACTACCAACAGAGGCCAGTTTAAAATCACTGCTGTTCTAAAATAGTATTTTTTTTTCTTGTCATATTGAGATTGGTCATGATGATCATGAATGATTTATGCTCATAAAAAATGGTAAAACACAATACATGAAACATAGCATTTCTGATTTTACTATCATGAATTCAATGCAGGACAACTGACCTTGGCAATAATTTTATACTGAAATGAAAACACCACTTTTCATTGAATCCATCACATTCACTTTTGCCCGCAGTTTTCATTCATCATGCATTTAAAAACTCTTTAACTTTCCTTCTCTCATAGCAGTAGCCATAAAAATGGTTATTCTGAAAATTACTTGAGTGCATATTTAGATGAAGACGTGATTCTTTCAATAATTGTACAATTTGATTATTTGGATTAGACTGGAAAAACATGTTAACATGTTATTAATATAAATAAATAAATAAATAGAGCCCTTAAAAGCTTTAACAGGATTATACCAGCATCATGCAGAAATACGTAACAAAACTTATCTTAAGGCTTTTAATTATATTTTTTTTACTTCAGTCTGTCTGGAGTAAATGGATTATTAAGCTGTATCATTTTTAATGACTGTACTTACCAGTTGCTGTCCTTGGACACCCCAAGCTGCATACTGTAAAACTGAATCCTCTACTTCTGGAGGGTTTAACTCCCAAACTTCCCTTGAAAAAATGCAAATATTTTTACTTGAACACACTGGCATCACCTTGTGCATAGAACCACTGACAAGGACATCATATTGAAAAAACAACGTGACCTACCTTGTGTGTATGTTATAAATCACATATGATGCTGTATAAGAATAATGAAAGACCTGTGACAAAAAAAAGAAATCATCAGAATTACAAAAACAAATATTGGACTAAATATTGACTACCATTATGACAGTCACAGTCTTCCAATCCCTGTAAACACTGTTACATCTTTATTACTGAAAGAAAGATTTTACTGAATCAATTGTAAGCAATAGACTTGAACCAGGATTTGACTGCAGCATGAAGGACAGACACACTCATCTATTAATTTGGCCAGGCACTCAACTGTACAACAACTGCACAGAAAAGGTGTCAATCAGAAAAATCTGCATTCTTGTTTAACAAGAGGATTAAGAAACAAAACCAAACCAAAACCAAAGAAAAAATCCCCAAGAACATACATTAGGAAAGTAAATTACTTTCCCCAGTTTATATTATCTGCACCAAGAATTTTTCAGTATGTCCTCCAAAGAGAAGAGACAAAGGAGGATCACACATGAACAGAGCCATCGGAATTTGCCACTATCGCACACGAGATGGGTTTCAGAGGTTGCTGTTTTGGCTGGAGGGCATTCACTAACAGAACCATCTGAAACGTCTTTCCACCGACTCTGTTTCCATTACTAGTTTCCTGTCAACACAAAGCATGAGTTTAGTATGTCCTAGATCCTTGCTGGCTGATGCTGCAAATAGCCCACAAAGGTCTGTAAGATTAGTAGCTGTACTTTGTGCAACAGTTGGATTTCCCCTCTATAAAATCTCCCTTCAGACAAGAATCACTTCTATTTTCCTAGTATATGTTGATGAACATCGAAAGCGTTGCTTCAGTGACAAGAATCACACATATATTAGTTAGCATGCCCCAAACTGTTAGGTGGGTTTTTTTTGTATTACAGCTTATGATAAAGTGTTCGGTCATGCAAAGTACCAGCCTCTTCTGAGAAGTGCTAAGTGTGACAGAAATGGAGACAAATTATAACAATATTATGATTGCTGTAGGAGGTACAAAGACACCAAGAAGAATATTCCAAGTAATTTGATTGATTTTCTCTAAACAGCTATCAAAAACATATCTACTACCACGTCTCTATGCTATATATACATATATACCTGATTATATACATAGTAGAAATAGACTATTTGTTTACATACCATAATGTTTAAAGTTCAGTGGGGTTTCTGGGAAAAATTAACTTGGTAATAACACGATTGAGAGCCTATCAAGACAGTTATTCAAATACTTCTGGTAAGACAATGAGACAAACCACTGGCTTCAAAGCTCCTGCTTTCTTTTACAAATCTTCTGTGGCAAGAGGTAAGAGATAGCAGATCAAAGGGACATAAACAGTTAAACAGTGGTGGTTTCTGCACATGGCAAATTGGCAGAGTCCACCCAGAGGGGCACCTGCAGTAGCTGTTAAAGGGGACAGTCTCATACAGCCAGTTCCAGCAAAGAGGAATGGGTCTCTTGCCCTTCCAGGAAGAGGAAAAAGTATATCACAATGTGAGAAGGGCTGGTAAGTGTTTAGAATAGGAATATTTAGATAGTAAATTATTAGACAGAATATATTTCAACAAGAAATGCTAACCTAGTAAGTAATTTCAACAGCTTTAACAGAAAATGTTTATATTTTAATATAAACATATTAATATAACAAACAGAAAATATAACAACAAGAAGAAAACCTCATTTTATGTGGAAACTCTCCTCCTGTCTTGTTGTAATATTTCTATCTAAATGCTCATGTAGAAGTATTAATATATTTGTGTTAAAAGTATTACTTTTGAAAGAGCTCTGCAACCAGAGGAGACTAGTGAAGGCACTTTCAGTCAGAATGCTGACATTTTTCTCTAATTACTCATGTTGGTTTTATTTCTTAATAGGAACACCATGTATAAATTATAAGTAGAAAGTTTCTTAATTCATTCTGCTTGCAACAGCCACATACTGAAACACCTTCATTACTGAAAATAAAGCAAACAAACAAAAAAAAGATATAGAAAAATCTTTCTTTTTCAAGTATGGCTTTTATAGTGTGTGTCATATTCCCAGGAAGCTCCCCCAGTTTTGCATAAAGGCTTACCTGTGCAGACCCTTTTTAGGATCTCCAATATTTTGGTAAAGCTTTAGCTTCCACAGAGCTATGCCAGTGGCTGGAACCACACAATTCCTGATCCCTGATGTACCACATTTGGCATCACACCAGAGGAGCCCAGCTGAGGGCACCAAGCCTGACAGTAACTGTAGGGAGAATCAGGGACTCTCAAAATTCCAGGAGGAAACCTTCCACGTTGCCACCAGCCACATACCCGCTGGAAGACAGATATGTAGGCTTGGGGAATTCTATCCCGCAACTCTTGTTTTGTGGGATGTGCACTGATCAGAAAAAAATAAGGTAATTTGTGAAGGAGTTTGCAAAGACACAGACTGACAACTCACATAGGTAAAGCTTGGGCTGAATTGCCCCCTCTCATGGTGTATTTACAGTGAAGGATGGTCGTCATCTACACCACTCAAATCCAAAGTGCTATCATTTCTATTCCATAACGTGTTCAAACATTTCTTGTACTCTACTGCCTTCTAACTGGGGTGGTATCAAAAGACTGAACTAAGGCTAGTATTTAAACATGGACAGTGAATTACTCCAGCTGACAAAGAAATTACATACTTTAGTAGTCTGAAACCAAGGAAGAGGGAGAAAGGTTATTGTGAAAAAAGACATCATCTAGGTACAAAGAGGAGAATCAATTAAGGAATACAGACAAAAGGAAGGTCTCCTTAGAAGTGAAGCAATATAGGCCAGCAAAGCCTTTTAAAATATTAAATGCATTACAGTAATCTCTGCACTGTCATATTAGAGGAGGAAAATGAAGAAAGGAAAATGGCCTTGTATCATTTAAAAATATAACTACACACGTGAAGGTGGGACCCTGTGAGAAGCCTTACCTCCACGAGTGGCACATATGATTGCTAGGGGTCAGGCCTTTCTGACAAGTAAATAACTTGTCTGTTTCTGTTGTGATAAGCTGGAAAATATTCCCCAGTGTTCATTTAGAACTGTGAAAATGGCCTTTAAGATTGAAAGACAACATACCTTTTTCTTTTGCCACAGAATATAGAAGGTAATTACTGTTGCATATTATATTTTTCTTCTGAATTCAGTCTTTTATTAATTTATAAACTAAAGACAGGCTTTTATGTAATGCAGTTCAACACTGAAAAAGTTAGCTGCATTTGTGTATGAGAAAAAAAAAAGTATTACAGAACTATATTACAAAGGACCTGAAAGAAAAAGGTGAAAAATGTATTTCCAGACAAACTGCTTCAGTCAAAACTTATTGAAATAACAATCTATTATTCAGCTACCAGCCACCAATATAAAAAACACACTTCTCAATCACGATCTGAACTTTTAGATGACATATTGTTCTGGGTTTTCTATGTCCTGTGTTTTCTACCTTTCAATGAATGCCTCTGTCTTTCTAAGGTTTCTAGAAATGAAACACTGATGTGGCATTCAATGCATAGCCCAGCACGATGCAGGAAAACAATGTGCAATACACATTTAGCCAAACACCCTGCACTAATTCTATAACACACTCCAGGAAATCTTCCATTCACTGTCCTTGAGTAATTTGGAAAACTTCCCCCAGCAGAATAGTGTTTGTGCTAAAATGCTGCCAAGAAAGCCTCACTAGCAGTATTTCAGTATTACAGGATGATGAGGGCCCTGAGCTCCAGAAAATGGAGGAGAGCTGATGGCATTAGAACCTTGCAGCACTATAATCACAAAACACTTGGGCATGCCAAACAACCTGATGCATACTTTATCCATTTCCTATATTATAAGCCCATATTATTTCATGTTATTTATTTCGGTCAAGAATGATGCCTGCTTCCTAGCACAGCTTTTTGCAAGGTAGTGAACACACTGTCCTGTATTTTCATTTTTACCCATGCGGACACCCATACTCTGAACTTGTCTGCGATTCTCAGTGCTGCTGGACTCTGTAAATTCTGCTTTCAGATTCAAATAAGACTTCTCACCAGGGCATAGCAGCTCTCAAGTCTGAGCAAGAATGATAAAAGTGACAGTATATGAAATATACCCAAAATTTTAGCATCTGCAGTCATACTTTCAGTTATCCCAAAGTTTACCAACCTAATGAGGTATATATCTCACACACAATATTCCTACAGTAGACATCTATTTATTTGTATCGTACATAGCAAATAAAAAAGAGACTATTTAAAAGCCATGCTCTTCCCATTAATTAAAAGAAATGCTGTGGAGCATCATTAAATAACTGCAATTGCAGAATATACCATCGTGCCCACTCCACTTATCTCAGAACACATCCATTGATTTGGAAAGAGAGGCAGTTTCTCAGATAAGGTTCAAAATTGCACAGCTCTTTATGATTCATCAGTGAGGTATCAGATCTTTTATGCGCTAATTTACACTTCTAATCCCATGGAAAACAAAATCTAGTATTTTAAGAGACTACTAGTCTGAATGAAAAAATATTACATTTTTTTTCTAAGAATAAAATTAATCAGAATTAAAAACAGAATGATCAACTTTAGCTGTGGGAAGTACCTGCTGCAATATATGGATGCCTCTCAAATAGTATTATTCACAAAAAGAGAAAGATCAATAAACTTCTTTTATTGCTTCACAGGCACAAGTCAATTATTAGGCAGTTTAAAGCTAAGAGAATCCAACCTGGAAAACGTTTTGTGTATCTCAAACCTTTTCTATTTTTTCCAGATATATCAGTTGGTCTAATAAGAGATACTACCTTTTCCCACAAATCTTATCTCATTTATCTCTTCAGGCTGTCACATCTGTAACAGTGTTATTGAGAAACAAACATTTATGAGCCCAGCAGAAAAAAAAAAAAAAGACTACCTAAAAAGAAAAATGATCTCTCCTAATTAATAACCTCTTTTACAATATATTTCACAAAAGCCATGTGAACTGAGAAATCAAGGGAGAGGACACACTGAAGCAGAAAATAAACAAGTATACAGCCTGCCAAGGACACTCCTTCATTCATCCATAGCCCTTTTAACTTCTTAAGATCTTTCATAATACACTAGTGACTCAGCTCAGCATTTTTTCAAGCTGCCCCAGTGAGTGTCAGACACAGGAACTACTGGCTGTTGTACACAGAACAGCAGCACAAGTAGGATTCTGCCTTCATCCTCTTTTCTAAAATTGAATTAAGCATTTCAAGTGTTACTGAAAAATCTACTTGCACTCAAAACCAAACCAAAAGACTTTGCCATTGTAAAGCGATTACAAGACCAAGATAAAACTTCACCAATCACTCCTCTGTTATTTGTGCAAGAAAGTACTCACCACATGGAACCTCATTCACAGCTCCAAGATCAAATTTTCAACAAACCTTCACTAAAGATTCAAAAATTCAACTTGGAAAAAGAAATGCAAACACGTATTATATTGCTTCTTCTTCTGCCTTTGGGATAAAAGTGTCTTGGGAGAACAAATGAGTCTGCAAAACATGCCATGAACTATAAATAATAAGCAACTACCAGATACAGAGTGGAGATGAGGAGCACGTAATGAAAAATAAACACACAAGGTTACAGTGACCTTCTGAAGGGATTACTAAAATTAATGCACTGTGCTTGCAACAGTTGCATCAAAAGCAAGTGACAGCAGACAACATGAGACTGAGTTGATGACTTTGGGCAAGCCTATCCCACAGATGACCACAACCCATCTAACTCCACATGATTTAACCCCAGTTAACTGGGAATGCAATGAAGTGCAACGCTGAGCTGGTTGTGCATGAGCTCGTGATACAGTGCCTTGGCACAGCTTCTCTAGCAATGACTGCATTGATCCAGTCACAGCGTTTGCAGACTGCAGTTAGTATCTGCTCACAGTACAGCATCACACTAATTAAGACTAAGAGGAGGTTGGATGGCTCTACAACATATTCTGTCGTATGGTAGAGATGTGACTGTTGTTGCTTAATTTTCAGCTAGCATGAAATGAGGAAGCCAAAACAAATAATTGTATTATGCATTTTCAGTACATTGTTACTTTATATTTAAATTCACTTTCTCTACAAGATCACAGCCTATACAAATGACACAAAATTATAAAAAGTCTATACATAATATCTATATAAATTATGCAAATTCTTATCAAAATAATTTCTCCTATAACTAGTGTATTTTACTCTCAGTTTTGCTCAGTGTAGACTGGTGTAATTCAGATTTCCAGCAAGGAAAATGAGAAAAGCCTATTGTTTCTACCTGATTCTGGAAGCAAAAAACTAGGGGTAAATTTTGCCAACATTGATGTCTAAATCTCTATATTTTTGCATAAGTTTTGGCCTTTATAGGTAGAATATCTTGTTTCTGAAACCTCTGTATCTAATTGCTAAGACTTAATGTCAGATAGCTTGATGCCTTTGAGCACCAAAGTTAAATGACAAGGTTGTAACTTTGCAAAGCTTTGTATTTGTTTGTGTCAATCAACATCACGATTGATAAGAAACTGCGTATCACTGGTAATAATTTATGCTTAGCATTAATACTTTGGAGTATGAAATATTGCCAGCCATAACAACTATATGCTGCTAAACCAAAATAAATATAAAGGCAAGACATTTCTAGACAAGTAATTTATCTGTAAGAAAAAGGCCGTCAAGGAAACCTAAACAAAAAAGCACCCCTAGAAAATCTGCTAAAGTTTCAACTGTTCCACATATAATTTTTCAGTAAGATTAATTATCTCAAGAAAAAGACATCTACTGCAGAATGTTAATTAATTCACAATCAATTAAATGCAGTTGATCTAACCAGCAGTAATGTGATACAAACCACAGTTCAGAATAACTGTAGAAACTTTTTTTTCTTCTACATCAAGATGTGAGATAGACCACCCTACATTTAGATATGCAACTCAATCATTTTTTAATATATAATAACTTCAGATGAGTGAATTATTCAAAAAAAGAATGTTCTGCATTGCTACTTCTGAAAGCCTCATATATCATTGTCATTTGAAATTCTATTAGTTACACTATCACCTAAAATACGCTTCTTGAGTCTTGTAGGAAGTGACTTATGACAAAAATTTATATGAATTTTTTCTGGCTTATTCACCTTCAGCATTAAAAACCAGGTGTGGCTTCACCAAAATCTTTGTTACATGATGGCAAAGCTGGGAAGTCTCCAGCCTCAAGCATAACGTGTGCATTTTTTGTATTCATACACGTGTACATGCACATCATTCTCCAGCATATGCTCACACTTGTATTCAGTATGATTAAAATTTTGACTTTAGGATTATTTCGGGATTTATAGAAACTTGTCTTTTTCTGAGCTGATTTGCAGGCAGCTTCACAATGTGCATGCATATTTTGATCTGGACAGTGTAAGGGGAAATGGAAGACATCAATTCTGACGACACAACCAGAACTTTATCTCCACAGAAACGTGAGGCTGGTGAGGGTGGTTGCTTCTGGTCATTGCAGCTGAGGATACTAAATCTGCCTTAGAAAAATATGTATCTAAGTACTTTAATACTACCTGATACTTTAAATAGACTGATCTCTTTACAGGGTCTCTCCAGTATAACCCAAATCCCACATGAGAGACATCCTTTATGGGAAACAGACTGAGTAGATTTATTGAAAACTGTTAAATTGAAACCAAAATGTTAGAAATCACAGACTCTTGAAGGCAGAGCTGCATCAAGGCTCCTTAGTGTTTTGTGACAGTTTCATTTAGTTTGCTCTTTGGGATACTGCAGAAGAAAGAATCAAGCCAAAACTTAGTTTTCTTCTCAGTTTTTCCAAGGTAATATGTTCCTTACATATTGTGTTTATTCAAAAGGATTGCTAAAGAAAAAATTGGCAAATTGGACTTCATCCCTCCAAAACATTCTCTAGAAACCCTCTTTAAACTCTTCAAATGATTTAAACACTGCAAGTTAGATTTCTCCCCTTCTTACATCCGTTCTGCACTGGCGTGTGAACTCCAGTATCTTCAATAAACTATACCTATGCTAAGACAGCATGAAAGAAAATCTTGTCCATAGGAATAAGTTTCACAAGTATCACCGTGGCTAAATTTCATCTTTAGTTTCAAACTTCCTTTCTGATCATGCCCTATTCATCTTCCTTATCTCCATGATTTCTTTGGTGCTGCTGGTCCTGCTAGCTGGCTTATATTGTTCCCCTTCTGCTCCACTACCTTGCTACGAAACTGAGCAAAATATCACCTCTGTATGTGGTTTCCAACAATTGAGCTCACAGCTAGTTATCCACTCCAGCACTTCCCATTAGCAAGCCATGATGCTGCTTGTAGTCGACTAGGCCTACCTTCACTAATTTTCTCTTATTGTACCATATTTCTGTATTAGTCTCTGTTGTGGCCGTTTTACCACATTATATTTTCTCTGACAGGGGTAACATGAAGTAGACTCTCGCAGCAAATAAAAGACCACTTCATGATGAAGCGATTAAAAGGTCATGATAAGAGAGCTATTCATTTAGTACAAGGGACTACTTCATGGTGAACTTAAAGCAGCTATAACAAAGTGATGAATACCTCACACCAAACTCGGCTCTCCAGGAAACATCTAATCTGGTGATCTATTTGCAGACAATAAATAGAATTAAAAAGGTTAAATATGTGCAGGTAGCTGACTGCCTACACTGAAACATTAATTTATTGCCTAAGACCCCAGGCTAACAACCTTTCATGCTCAAATACCCAAAAAGACTTGTCCTCACTTAAAAAGGACACAAAAATTGGATAATAAAGGGGCACATCTTAATATTTCTCTAAAAAGTGGACCCAACCATTTCATCTGTTAGGTCTGTCACACTATCAGTTTTCCTCGGAGCATGAGACTGAAGCTTGGTTTAAAGCATGATGTGCAACAAAGACAGCTTTGCAAAGATGTGCTTAAAACATTTCTCTGGGACAGTTACATAAAGGTCTAGTCTTTGCCATCTACTTCAAGGTATTTCAGCTCCGCCTATGTACGTGTTTTAAAAGATCTTTCGTTCTATCTGTACCAAAGTAACTGCTAACTCTCGTTTTGCAGGAATTAACTTATTCAACACTCCTCCTTTCAACACTGTTGAGAGATGCAAATGCCAGTAGATTTATCTGCTTTCCTGACTGACCTGTTGGCCTAGTCAGAGAAGAGACAGTCAGCCAATTTTTCTTTGATCAAGGAGCCAGGAATGCAGCCAGTGCCTCTTCTGAGAAAGATGGAGTGGGTTCCTCATGCATAATGTAGATGGGAGATACCCCTGCCACACAATGAGCTACAAGAAGAGAATTGTGAGATGGTACAGTTAAAGTGTTTGAAAAACACACAAACTTTTTTTGTCTTTGGGCATTTGCCCTGGGACAACGTTTTCAATTACAGGATTATGTATTACTTCTTAAAAGCAAAGGCAGTGCCAACCAACCCCATTTATATTCACTTGCTCAGTGGATTCAATTATGTTGTTGCAATGGTGTTTCTAGCAAAAGAAAGTCTGCCTCAGCATTTTTTAAGCAATGACCTGGGTCAGGCTGACTCTTCTCCTTCAGGATAAGTAATTCTATATTACTAGAAAGACATAGGCTTTCCACGAAGGTTACTTGTCCCTGTTTCTATGAAGAATTAGAAAATTCCAGATTCCAATGACAAAGGAACTAGCTTGATACTTCATTGTTTTATTTCTCTAGGGTTCTTTTGTCCTTTGGGGAAGTGACTGGTAGAGTGGTGGTAGTTTTGTCATCTTTTTTAGTACTCTCCCATGAGATCACCAGTAATGGTGCACATAACAGTGGCTACTGAGAAGTCTGTTTCTCCCACAATCTCTGAAGTAAAATTTCTTCATTACTGCCATACATCATACTTCCACTACCTCCATGTAACACGGTTTTGGTTCTTCTTGCTTTAATGTATCTGATAAAATGCAGTACAGCTTGCTTCTTGCTTGACACTGAGCTATTGTTAAGACATTTTAAAGGGCGCCAGCAACTATGCCATTCATCACCTTCACCTACTGCCTTGTCAAAGCAAGGAAAGGCAACTTCAACTTCAAGACTGAATTCAACAGAATAGAAAAACTGTCTCTATTTTGTTCATCTACGTTGGTTGATACAGAACTTACCAAAAGTATTGCTCATGGTATTGCTGAGAATTAATTTTGTTGTGATGGTAAACCTTTCCTCCCCGTTTTTAAACATTTCATAATTTTGTTGATTGTATTTATAGAATTCCCTGTCTGCCAACTCAGTAGTTGCTCTATTTCCATCCAGAGACGTCAGTTCCAAGTATTTCATTATAGCCCTGTCCTGATAATCTGTGCAAACAAGACTTACAATGCAGTGTAACACGCTTATGAACTGACTGCCTCTCCTGGCATGTGAGCAGTGGACAAATACTGCTTTCAAGCTCTCGTAGGACACCTTTACTATGAGATGCAATCTCAGGTTGCTATCACAGGTACAAAGCTGCATTAGTGATTACACTTTAAAAATATTTTTCTAATAATCTCTGAGTAAAAGCTGCAGCAAGTCTGCTCAAAATCTTTCACATCAGTCATCACCTAGGCAAAATATAATAGCAGTACCTATTTTCTTGTACGTAGATTAAACATTTCCATGATTCAGCTTCACTACACCAAGTTCAAGGCTCAGCTGGAGTTGCTCTTTTAGCACTGCTACTGTAGCATGGGCTACAATTCAATTTTCAAAACCTTCTGACGGGTCATTTGTACATTTTCTGAGCTTCTATTCTGATCCCAAAATTTTTGTGAGAAAACTAGTGATTTCAGCTGAACAAAAACAAATTGTTAGATACACAAACTGTATCTTTCTATGTTTTATTATATAGAACACTGTTTTTGCAGGTATGCAAGCTTCATTTCAAATATGTTTATCATTGTATATACTGAGCTGAATGTGATTATCAATGGGATCTTTAGGGAGAGTTTTTTTTTCTTTTGCGAGTCTCTGCCCTAGTGATCAAAATTATTTTATTTAAAAAGCTCTGCCTGTGAACTTCATGTAGAAACTGTGACTTTTGGATGAAACTTACATAAACAGAAATGCTATCTGCCAAACCCATAATAATTAGAAGAGGAAGATAGTTCAAGACACATCAAGGTTCTGGTGGGCCTTGTTATAGCAAAGATTAACAAGCTCAACAGCCACTCTATGAGGACTGAATTCAAATATGTTCATGAAACCCAACATAAATGTTTCAGATTATATTTTGAAGCAAATAACCTAGATTCAGATTTTATCAGACCACCTGACAAGGAGAAGTTGAAAGGAAAAGATTCTTGACAGAAAAAATTCTGTTATGGAAGCCTGTCCTCACTTTAGGTCTTCCAAATCTAGGTATTGATAAAAACAGTTTTCTGCCTGATCCTGTCGTTCCCACCCGTGACTAAGCAGTCAGCAAGCCATTGGGATAGGTTATAACTTCAACAGATTATTCTGTGTTGGAGCTCTCTTGCAGGGACAACAGTTACACCAGGGTTTTCTCATGGCCATATTTGACATAATTTTCAATGCTTCTTCTGCATAAAACATATGCGGGGAATAGAATTCTAAACTTTATAAAGATGGATGCATTTAGATGTCAGATGAAGTCAAAGAGATGTCAGTAAGTCAATGAGATGCACACTTCCAGCGTGATTCTGAAAGATCATCTTTGGTGCTTATCTGCACCTTTAGGCATTCAGATACCTCTGTAAATCTGACACATAAGCCCTTGGAAATTGTTACCCTTTCCACATGTGCTAAAGCCATCATAATCAAAACATAAGGAAATCCAAGTGATTTAACATCAAATACCTGCTGTAAAGTGCTTATATTCCCCTCACATACTCAAGTGGAGCAAATTCCATAATATAACCACTTATTTGACATTTCATTCATCTTCCTTGTAACTCAATGGGCAGAATAAAATGATTAAATCTAAAGTGATTATGTACATAATCAGTAAAAACAGATCAATCCTTTTTTTAATTTCAGTAGTGGGGGTTATAAAAATGTTTAAGCACCTTTAATATGAGGAACTACCCAGTAAAATTCACATTTGGATCCTTTTAAAAATAATAATGGGACTTTAATCAAATTAAGCTTCTTAGATTTCTAAGTAAGTGGTCGTTATTTTATTATAATTACAATCCACTGGCTAGATTCTCAGTTGCTGTACTGTTTTCTAACTCTCTGGACTTTATTGAGCTGTGTCAATTTCGAACGTCTATATCCTCTTAAAGTATCTGACTTTGTTTTTTTAAAAACGTGGTTTATTTGTCATAAAACATAGGCAATAGGCCACATACTCAAGAGCTGAGATTAAAAAAAAAATACAGAAACATATGTGATGATCCAGGCTTCTTTTAAAGATGAAAACTGTGTCAGATTAATACAAGCAGCAAAGCTTTATACATGGTGAGGAGAAGGGACAGGATTCACAGTAAATTCACCCTCTCACAGGGTGCAGATTTATTCTCCATCCGGTTCTGTGGCCTGAGACTGGGTGGTGTAACCGGTTCAGCACTCTCTTAAAGTCTGGATCTTCTCTAATTGAACTCAAAAACAGAATTTCATGATGCTCAGTGGTACAGAGCACAGCCATACTCACGAACATAAAGAGCCATTTCAGGCATCTATTTCACATGTAGAACTCAGCTTGCCACTAGACAAATAAATGTTTCATAAGAGCCTGTGGAGTGACCTGACTACGCACCATTCCCAGCCAATATTAAATGAGCACAGATATTTATGGATTACATGCGAATGCTTTAGGAATTAGGCTAGATGTGACCCTAAGAATTAGTACTTATTAAAAAGTTGGTAATTCCATCTTCTCTCATTCAATATTAAGAATTATAACCAGCAAGAGCAACGTGCCCTACAAGCACAGCACTACGGACGTGATACAGGACACACAGATCTGTGTAGCCTACTGCTGGTTCATATACAGGTGCAAGCTGTATGATTAATTGCATAATCTTTTAGTGGGTTAGGAATTTATAAGAGTCTATTTAGAACTTTATTAAGTACATCTTCTTTTTTCTCAATTTTTTTTTTTTTTGGTTCAAATTAGGTCAGTGGTACCTGACAGCTAAAATATATGTAACTAAATGCTACTGAGTTCTTTCTATTAGGAAACACTTCTCTATCAGTACTTAGGAAGTGGTAAAGTTAGTCAGGCAGCTAATGATCTGCTCTGACAGAAGAAATTTCAGCTCTCTCACCATCCATTCCAGTTATTAACTGATGGTGCTTCCTACGGAAGACTGCTTTCTTCACATATGTATTATTCTGGTAGAGCTGATCTAGCAGGACACACATGCAGGAGCCTATTCCTATTTTTATCTAGGAGAACCTGCATTTTCCAGTATTCCCAAGCAGATCCTTTTAAATTTCCATTTGCATTTTTGGCACAGTTCCTGCCTGAATGAATCTCTATTAGCCCACCATTAGCTGTAAAATGTAACACTAAAATTCACTAGTCTTCCCATTGTGGCCACTGCATCTAATCTGACCACAGAGCATCTCAAGCAATTACCATTCTGGTGATTGCAATTCTGAAATACAAAGAAAGATGAGATAAAGGTATTGTAAGGCTTTGTACAGCAAGACTATATCTAGCAAGGCTAGCCATTTTATTCCACGCTAATAATAACACATCTATCTCTTTTACGACTTCTCAAAGTTTTTTATCACACAAAGTGTTTCATTATATTCCATAAATACATTTTAAGACATAAAGTGGTTTCAGTGCAGAGTGCTCTGTCCACAGTGTTTTAGCAGTAAGTTACAAGCTATCATTAACTTTCTAACACTGACAGATGGTTTCTTGTATAATTAAATTGCATGCAATTAATTTTGAGTACTAAATTGCTGTGTGCAACCTGACAAAAACATCGTTTTTTGAAAAAAAATAATTACAAAACACCTGGAACTTGACACTCTTCAGTGGACTTTTCGTGTGCAACTTCATTTTATTTTAACTAAATATTTGCGAGTAATAAAACATAAGAGTCAATTAAAAACTTATAATAATTCATAAATACAAATGTTCTATCAATATAGCAAATAATGTTACGTTTCATAGAACAGATACCAATAAAATGAAGAATTGTCATTACAGAACATTATCTTTAAATTAAGTTTTCCATTTATATTTTAAGGCAAATACTGCTTACTTCACAATTTTCTGATTTAATTATTTCAGCAGGTTTTTTCCTATTTACCTAATTTTCCCAATCATTATGTGGTTTTTCTCCAGGCTGTATCAGATTTGATTTCATCTGCATTTCTCTAATATGCTGTTGTAAGAAGAGAGCTTGGTGTAGTAAAGAAACTGTAATCTTATAACCCTGCCTGCTCATGTGGAAGAGCTGATCAACATTCTGATCATACTTAATGCAACTTAAACAGGTTTTGCAATCAATAAGGAAAAGGGAATTTGTTAAGTCTCGAAGATGTGCATAAATAGACTTTCTCTGCTATTGGATTATCCTCTGCACTGAGACAGAGTAGAAGACTGTAATACAAGGACGTATGAGATTAAGTAACCAAAATATCAATGCTTGATGTAAAAATGATAGAAAAATCTGGCTGATAGAAAATGATAGAAAAACAGCCATAGTTTCACCAAAAGACATAGTGAGCTGCCCCTCAAGCATACAGAAGATACTGGTTTAACCAGGTTACAAGTGTCCAAGGTGGGAAACTCTACAAGATTTCTAAGAAATTTACTGCAGTTTTTAACTACTTTTAAAGTTAGGAAGGTTTCTCTTAATTCAAACCTAAATCTACTCGGCTACAAGTTAATTATATTACTTCTCCTGTCACATGAGCATGTAAAAGAAACAAGTTTATCCTCTTACTATTCACAGCAATCTTTTACATATTGGAAAATTTACACCCCCAGACTTCTCTTGCCAGGGCTAAGGAAACCTGATTCTTTCTTAACCTAAATGTTTTCAAAACTTCACCATCCTACAGATAACACATGCTTAAACACTGAAGTGTGATACTTTTTTTTTTCCTGAAGAGTAGGACATATTTTTTTGTGTTCAGTTTGTGACCTGCCTCATATTCCCATATCTTTTCCTACAATGCTACCATCTATAATACACTGCCTATTGTATTTGTTAACTACTTATTCTCAACTAAGTGTAAGAGTTGCCTTTGTAGCTATTGAATTATAACCCACATACTCAAATCACTTCTCCAATTTGTTTATATAGCTTTCAATTTGAAGCTTGACCCCTAGGCTGCCAGTAACCNTTTGTAGCTATTGAATTATAACCCGCATACTCAAATCACTTCTTCAATTCACTCATACAGCTTTCAATAGGCTGCCAGTAACTCAGTTTGATATAATCTGCAAATTTAAATAAATTTACTCCATGTTCTGCTATCCCATATCAGTATGGAAAATGTTGAATATCAACTGAACCCTGGCCAGAGCCCTATGAACCATAAATCTTTTTTTTTTTTTTTTTTGACCACAAACAATTTATCTGTCAGCATTCACCCTAAGCACAGGATTGCAGTCTGCATTACACATGGTGGTCCCATTTGGACCATGTTTTCTCAGCTCCCAGATGGCAACACTATGGAAAACAGCAGGCAAGGCTCTACTGGAAGAAAGATATACCACACCTGCTGCTCCTTATCTACTCACCAGACTTTCTGTACAGTTACAGAGAGAAATTAGACTGATTTGATATGACTTGAGTCTACAGGTGGATGTTGGCAGTTACCTACTGTCTTGTTATCTTCTAGGCACTTTCAAGCAATCCAACTTAAACTTTTCCCCCGAAAAATCAAGTTTCCCTTCCTTTCTCCACCAAAATTCCCCAGAACCTCCTGTTTGGTCTCTTTTGGGGGAAGACCATGGTTTGTTCTTTTCAGTTTTATGGATCTTGTCAGACTTCCAAATGTCTTCACAAATAAATAATCACAATTACATTACCTCAGCTATTTCCCTACAGCAATTTTTATCAAGGCCAGGAGAGCACATCTAACATCTTATTTCATTACTTTAAACTATGTTCTGCTGTTGCTGCTCATGTTGAATGTGTTAACCATCAGATCACAGCTAACCTTGCTACTGAAAACTGGAGCAGAACAATCAACACTTAAGCCTTCACTGCAGCATCTATTATTAGCTCTTCCCTCTCTCCCCGAGATACAGATTGACTATCTCCTCATTTTTCCTTTCATTATTGTTGAAGTACTTTGCAATGAATCTTCACCTTAACTCAGTCATGCCAGGCGGATTTCCTAGATGTTAGGTCCTGTATGTTCTGGCCATGCCATAACTACATGCTGACACAAAACCCGAGTGAACAACAACTCCTTTGTTGCTCCTCCTCCTCCTCCTCTCTTGTGCTTTGACATGCACTGTGGCAGTCAGCCATGGTGCCAGGTGGGGAGGTGTGGTGCTCTCCTAAGCATTCTCTACACTGCCCACAGGGTCACCATCTGCAGCAAAATTAATACACAGCTTTCACATCCCTGGCTATGGTATTAGAGTAATTTTCTCTACTTGCTCCCATTTTGAGAGCAAAGTTGAGTATAAGGCATTTGTTTCTTTCTTTGGGTCATACATTTTCTCCAGACGTCCAGCAAGGCCCACTGAAGAACAGAGGAGATGATGTATGAAAACAGGACACAGCCTGATTTCTAGCTATTGCTCCAATAAACTGCGATGAAGAGAACAAGGGGAGAAAAAGAATCAAGTGACTGCTCTACCACTATAGAGCAGTCAGGCAGCTTACAGCAACTGTGCTGCACGTGCTGTGGCTCAGCTCAGCACCCGTGCAACAAGATTCAGATGGAAGTTAAATATTTAACTGCAGCATGTAGTCAAATTTTTTATTCATTTTATCTGGAATCCTATATGAATACAGGATGCCTTTTTCAGTATCATTTAAGAGCCAGATGTAAAATATAACTCAGGTTTCCAAAGCAGATCACAGGCAAAATTTAGGCTGCAACCTAGTATTGCAGCTCTGGGGAAAAAAAAATTACTGGAAGAAACTCTGTTATTGACTACTTCTAGAGGTGTCCTTTTTACATTACCATTCTTCACACACAGGAGAAAAAAAAAGCTAAATAAAAATCACAGTTTTGAAACGTGAAAAATTGCTCTGCTATCACACATAAAATACAGTTGATATCCTCAACAGCTGAACCATTTGCTGCTCTTTATTGAACATCCTCAGACCGTTCACTATTCACTGCACCTTCACACACTATGCCCCAGCAATCACTGCTGCCCTTTAAAATGCTGCTTAAGAAGGTGGCAACCGTGGTGCCCGACCTGCTGGCTGCCACAAGCACCCATGTGTTCAGGAAGTGGTGTTTTCTCCCTGCCTCTACCAGAGAATCTCTCCCTGCCCTCTGAGATCTGAATACATACTACACCAGAGATCTGTCCACCCTGGAGATCACAGATTGTGCACCCAACAGGACAAGGACTTCAGGGGCTGCTCCTGCTGTGGTTCACAAGCAGCTGCAGCAAGAGACAGAGTGTGCAGCAGGATCCTCAGCTGGAGACCGCAAGCAGAAGCAGCTCATGCAATGATTAGTCTGGGCACCAGGGATGTGGTTCAGATACGCCTCCTCCAGCCTGTTTGGAGTTTAGCTCTCCCTGCTTTCACAGCCAACCTCAGGAGAGCCTTCCGAGTCGCTCTGGGGACATTTCAAAGATGCAAGTAATTCTAAACTGGCCTCACAGGGACACCTTTCTGTGCAAATGGCCTTTCAAGCCAGCCAACTTAAAATACTAAAAGGGAAGATTTTGCATTAATAAATAACTAAATCTTGTTCTGTCAGTCCTTACCAGAGAAGAAATGAGTCTCTTCTTGAAGCGGTATTTTTTGGTATAACGAATAACACAGTACTGTACTTCACTGTTAAGCAAACACATACAACCTCAATATGTCAGTGCTTTGTGCAGCTCTGTCCCTCATGGCTCTGCTTTTGAGGGTTTTTTCTACTGATTTTAAAGTATGGCAACTAATGGGAGAAAAATCACAGGTCTTTTCAGATTCAGATATTCTGTCTTGTATAAAATGTATTGAAGTCAGATTTAAATACATATAACCTTGGGGTTATACGGCACAAGTTCCTCTAAATGTGCTGTGCTCTGATAATACCTGACATTTAGAGAAGCATCTCCTACAGTTATGCAATAAAGTTGATAACTTTCCAGAATTAAATACACTCAAAGTATGAAGTTTTGTACAAAGAGCTGAAAGGGAAGTGGAAAAAATACTCTAACAGGGTAAGGTCTATGAGTTTGCCCATATATCTTTTTTATTATTATTTTACACTGGGATAAGAAACAATCTGCATCTGATTTCAAATTAAAAGACCCTTCAAACTTAAAAAGGTAAAGCAGGTACATTAAGTACTTATTTTTCATCATGAGGAACAACTTAATTTCAAACATGCTTAAATATTTTACACAGGTGTAGACATTGCTTTACACAATTCTTGCCTCTAGCTCCAGTTTGCTGGTTTCTCTTCAAACATTGCTTTCCATGCTTAAAACTGGCAGACCTTGAACATCTATAGTTTCATTGCAGCACAGGGACCTTTCACCAAAATGCACTGGATTTGCTTTTCCTTACTATTGAAGGCTTCAAGAAAAACAGTTCTGCCATTCCTGAGAACATATCTAGGAAACTCTTGCTCAAGTGGAGGAGAGGGAGGACAGGCACAGCGCAGAAGACTTCTTGAAGCACCAGCACTAGTTTGTTGGGGTCAGCTAAACCCATGTTTAAAAGCCTACTCACATCTGCAAGCCTGTCGCTCTGAGCCTAACAAAATGGTTTTCCAGATTTGCCTGGGTTGGAGTAAGGAACTTAACCTTTTTTCCACAGAAGAAAGAAGGAACTGTATTTATGAATCCTCTTCTCAAGGAATGGACAATGTGGAGAGAGAAGGGCTCCCTACATACATATATGCATATATTCACATCATCACCTATTCTGCAGTCCTTCATCAGACACAATCTGCTACAAACTGATTAGACTGCTTCTACTGAAATGATTTAATTTCTTTTTACAAGCTTCTATTTTATTTTGATCATATCTGAATATAATAATATAAAGTTATAAAAGAATAAAGAAAAATGGGAAAACTGAATATGTGTATATATATATATTTAATGTTCCATCTTCTAAGAGTGAAACATTTCCAGTTGCAGAGAATTTGAAGCTCCGTCTTTGATGACACCATACTCATTAAACCAACCATTATGTAAAACAGTCTCTGCATATTCTTATGATCTTAGAAATCAAAGAAAAAGATGTGGAATTGCCATAGGTTACTCACAGTAATATAGGATGTACCCCATTTTGAGGAAGATGAAAGGAATATGCAAAATGAAATAAAATGTCATTCTGTGTTTTAAAGTATTACAGTGATAACCATGCCTAAGATGCTTGTTTCCCTGTGTTGTGAACTGAAATATTTTCAATTCAATAATTAATTCCTCGAAGGAGGAAATTATACAATTTTACTAAGAATCCAGGCTCAGCTATAACCTGACTCTCCCCTGCAGCAGGAATGGGGAAAAGCAGTGGCATAAATCTGACACATCCTGTGTTTCACCAGATATACTCACTCCTTCACACATACCCACAAGTGCACGTAACCTCCTGTGCAAGTCCTTTGAACAGCACACCTGGGATTAAAATGGGCCCTGGGTTAAGGATGTTTTGAGAAAAGTCTTCTGTGAGCTTCCCAAACATCCTGTTTTTTGTTCTAATGTTTATAAATAACATATACATAATTTTCAATACCAACAAGTTCATGGATTTCAGGGATCTACGGTAATTTTAAAGTTATTTAAAATTTAAATTAAAATTTAAAAATGCTGGGAAATGTTCCTTTAAAATACTTATATTTTTTTTCTTACCTTAGTGGTACTACAAACCTTACTGTGCTCACATGCATGACAGAAGCCCTGGATGATTTACCTTTATTCTTATATTCTACTAGAGCATGTAAAAAAACCCAAAAATTTTAAATCATCCCTTTAGTATTAATTTTTTCCTCTATACTTAAAACACTCTTTAAAAGCACTGTTGTGTTTTTGAAAATAAATTTAAAGATGACTGAAGCATGTAGAAGTTAAAGCTACGTTCATAAAATATTCTGATTACATTGTAATTTAGGGCTGGATTACTATAAATGTTTTACTTCATAGAAAACAAGTAAAAAATGCTACTATTCAGATGTGATACCAATCTATTTCATCTATGACAAAAGAGAGTACAAGCTATTGAACACTGAAGTGTTAGCCCTAGAAGTTTTAACGTTCCATTTTCAACCAGCATTTTGCGTCTTCTTCCATGCATTCTGATACAAGCTCAGGTTATGGAAGCCTTATCCATATTTAATACTGTCTTACTTGACTACCAATACTCCTGATTTAGCTGGTGTAACTCAGAGAATGATCATATTCCTTGGAGTGTAAAGAATGGGGAAGCAGCACTGGCTATTTACAGTATACGTTTTCTTTCCCAAGTGCTTTCTTTTCAAATTGCAGTGCCATTTTACAGAGATGTGCCCTCCTGTAATCATGAAAGCCACTTGCAATGATTTTAGTTAGAGCATGAGTGAAATGTAAGGATTAGAAGTAAAGATAAGCTGTACAAAGTGATTACTTGTGATCTGAAGGCATACTACTAAGGGGTTAGAAAACACACTTCTTCACAGGCAACAAATAGAACTGGAAAAGGTACCCAGCTCCTGGTATTTTAGAGGGCTAAATAGAGCTCTGAAATTGTTTCCACGGTAATAACAAATACAAAGAACAGTATTACACTTTTCTATTTTTAAGGCCAAAAGTGACCATTGTCACTTCTGAGCTTCTACCAACCCCATGCTAAGGGCAGATATTAATCCTCAATTGGCACATCAGGCCCATGATTTCTGCGTGTTTTTGAACATCCCTTTAAAGAAACAATCAAGGCACCGTTACAATCTACAGTCAGCCCATCTTCCTTTTATAGCCAGAGTTACAGCATCAATGAGCCCTGTCTTTAGGGAATCACTAAGATAAAGCAAGTAAGCTACATTTCTGTTTTGAAAAATCCTCCCTACGATTTCCTTTCCCCCGAGTTGAAATCCCTTCCTCATGATCAGATTAAGCTTTATTAATACATAAGCATATGCTGCCAATTGTGAACAGCAAATAGGACTTCTAAAAACTAAATTATGCCCATTTCTAATCGCTCATTAACACTCTTTTTGGTAACACTCAAACATCATTATCAGTTGAGGAGGAAAACTGAATGCCTTTATAACTTCACATTTAGCTCTCCAGAAAGAAATAACTACTTTATTAGGATGTCTGATTCATAATGATCTCTGATGGAGGGGTGGAAGAATTTTAATTCCTCTTTCTTCATTCCCTGAACCAAAGCTCACAAAAGCACGTCTCCCTGCCCACCCCTCTGACCCCTGGGACAGAATGGAGTATGTTGCTCTCTGTATCTTCCTTTGCTTCCCTGCTGCCTCCTTGTATGCTAACATGGAGCCTTGCCTGGATTTAACCAAAACAATTAAAAAATATGTAAAAAAATATGTACTATTAAAAAAATATGTAAAAATTAATAAACAACCCCCCTGTTATTTAAGCTTTCTTTTCCTGACACTGCAATATTGCAATTCTGCATCCTCCCACCAGCTGCTCACTCCAGGTTTTGCCTCAGGCTTTGTGGCTGAAGCCTCCTGGACAGGACTCCCAGCCCATCTGCATCCTCACAGCACCACACAGCGTGCAGCCAGATGTGAGGACTGAGTGGGACACGCACCTTACCTGCAATGACTGTCTCACTGAGATCTGACTCATCAAACAATAATGTAGTTATGGTCATTCTCTTTTCTTGAAATCCCTGTTACGAAGTCTTTAGGGTGAGAGACCCTGGAGAGAGTCTCCTCCATCACCTCAGCAATCATGTTAATATTATGGTTAGAACAGAAAACAAACCAATTCTAGGCAAACTTTTTTTTTTAATGGATCATGTTGACATCTCCAAGGTGCTGCAGTCTAATTGCCTTTTTATAAATTCTACTAAATTACACAACTCGGAAATTGCATTTTTCAGGCTCTGAATTTTTTCTACACCACATCCTTTTCACTTTCATGACCTATCCTTTCATTGTTTCATTTTTTTTTTATACTTCTCTTGGTTCCTGATGTTTAGGTTTCTTTCTTTTTTTTTTAGTTTTGTCTCCCTTTTCTCTTAGTCACTGCTCACATTGAACACAGAAAGACAATGCTTGTTGCTCTGTTTATTTTTCCTTCTCTTTTTTTTCCTTCCTCACAACTCCTTCCTTCCCAGCCTTGGTTTATTGTAAGGAAAGGAAGGAAATAAAATGGTTTACATGGTAAATTCTGTCAACTTTTTCCTCATTCATTATTTACAGTTCACTGCAAGTATTTTCTGTATTGTTCATCACATATGCCATTGCCATTCTCAAAAATCAGGTTCTTCGACACAGAAACCTCTCAGAACATGTCCTAAAACATACAGGATGCAAACCCAGGCTACGAGGTGCATTCTGTTAGAAGGTGCTGGGAAAGCAGGTAAAAGACAGTGGTCCGTTACCTTGCAAAAGGCGAAGATGAGAAGTTCCTAACAAAAGACCAGGTGCTTGCTGGAAACTGAAACCTGTAATAGAGCCTAAGGGGCAGCACCCACCCCTTACAGTAAGCAGACGCTGGTTTAGGATCATTCTCACACAATCAACTTGCAGAGGCACCCAAAACCACCAGCAGTGTGGCTGGAGGCTGAGGGGAAGTGGGTTCTGCCTCTGCTCTGTCACCACCAGCCCGGCAGGAAAGGCCATGACCCAGATTACAGCAACTGATACAGTCAGCAGGAGGAGATCCCAGTTCAAGGCATCCCTGACATGATGGTTCCCTGATCAAGATAATAAAAAGGGCTACTAAAAAAGAAAACCAGGCATACCTGGGAATCTCTCAACAGCTCACATGTGACCTTTCACACGAGAAGAGTCACACTTGTCCGCCCAGAGCACTAAGCACAGGATGAACCTCAGGCTCAGACACTGCCTGCCAATCTCCAGGCTACACTACAGCTTCTTATTCAGAGAAGCACAAAGCTTAGAGCTCCGGGGACACTGTGGCTGCAGGAGACATTCCAAAGAGAGCACGGCACTGCACCAACATTGGTCCCTCCACACCTTTCTCATCTGGGACACCCATGGTGCTGGAGTCTCCTTCGCTGGAGACATTCAAAACCCGACTGGATGTGTTCCTGTGTGACGTATTCTAGGTGACCTTGCTCTGGCAGGGGGGGTTGAACTAGATGATCTTTTGAGGTCCCTTACAACCCATACGATTCTGTGATCCTGTGACTTCAGCCTCAGGCACTGGCCACCATCACCGTTAGGGTTAGGGTGCAGAGAACCAAAAAGCTTAGAGCTCCAGAGACACTGGATCTTCAAGACACATTCCAAGCAGAACATGGCACTGCAACAAAATTGGTCCCTCCACACCTTTCTCATCTGGGACACCCATGGTGCTGGAGACTTAAGCCTCAGTGCCTGGCCACCATCACCGTTAGGGTTATGGTTAATGTTAAGAGAACCACAAACCTTAGAGGTCCAGGGACACTGCGGCTGCAAGAGACATTCCAAGCATAGCACGGCACTGCACCAGCATTGGTCCGTCCACACCTTTCTCATCTGGGACACCCATGGTGCTGGAGACTTAAGCCTCAGTGCCTGGCCACCATCACCGTTAGGGTTAGGGTGCAGAGAACCAAAAAGCTTAGAGCTCCAGAGACACTGGATCTTCAAGACACATTCCAAGCAGAACATGGCACTGCAACAAAATTGGTCCCTCCACACCTTTCTCATCTGGGACACCCATGGTGCTTGAGACTTTAGCCTCAGGCCCTGGCCACCATCACCCTAAGGGTTAGGGTTAGAGTTCAGAGAACCACAAAGCTGAGACATNGGCTGCAAGAGACATTCCAAGCATAGCACGGCACTGCACCAGCATTGGTCCGTCCACACCTTTCTCATCTGGGACACCCACGGTTCTGGAGACTTCAGCCTCAGGCGCTGGCCATCATCACTGTTAGGGTTAGAGTTCAGAGAACCACAAAGCTTAGAGCTACGGGGACACTGCGGCTGCAAAAGACATTCCAAGCAGAGCACAGCACTGCAGCAACATTGGTCCCTCCACACCTTTCTCATCTGGGACACCCATGGTGCTTGAGACTTTAGCCTCAGGCCCTGGCCACCATCACCCTAAGGGTTAGGGTGCAAAGAACCACAAAGCTTAGAGCACCAGGGACACTGCAGCTGCAAGAGAATTTTCAAGCATAGCACGGCACTGCATCAACATTGGTCCCTCCACACCTTTCTCATCTGGGACACCCATGGTGCTTGAGACTTTAGCCTCAGGCCCTGGCCACCATCACCCTAAGGGTTAGGGTTAGAGTTCAGAGAACCACAAAGCTTAGAGCTCCAGGGACACTGGATCTTCAAAAGATATTCCAAGCAGAGCATGACACTGCACCAACATTGGTCCCTCCACACCTTTCTCATCTGGGACACCCACGGTGCTTGAGACTTCAGCCTCAGGCGCTGGCCACCATAACCGTTAGGGTTAGAGTTCAGAGAACCACAAAGCTTAGAGCTCCAGGGACACTGGATCTTCAAAAGATATTCCAAGCAGAGCATGACACTGCACCAACATTGGTCCCTCCACACCTTTCTCATCTGGGACACCCATGCTGCTGGAGACTTCAGCCTCAGGCGCTGGAAACCATCACTGTTAGGGTTAGAGTTCAGACAACATCAAAGCTTAGAGCTCTGGGGACACTGCGGCTGCAAGAGACATTCCAAGCAGAGCATGGCACTGCAACAACATTGGTGCCTCCACACCTTTCTCATCTGGGACACCCACGGTTCTGGAGACCCCAGTCTCTCGCCCTGGCCACCATCACCCTAAGGGTTAGGGTTAGAGTTCAGAGAACCACAAAGCTTAGGGTTCTAGGGACACTGGATCTTCAAAAGACATTCCAAGCATAGCACGGCACTGCACCAGCATTGGTCCCTCCACACCTTTCTCATCTGGGACACCCCTGGTGCTGGAGACCTCAGTCTCTGGCCCTGGCCACCATCACCATTAATGTATGGTTAGAGTTCAGAGAACCACAAAGCTTAGAGCTCCAGGGGCACTGGGGCTGACTCCCTAGCCAGAGGAGTGAGGCCTGAAAGCTCCTGCCAGCCATCCTCTTCCATTGAAACTGCTTCCACAGCATCACCATTATGAAAGAGGTTTTTTCAAAAGCCGTTAAAAAAAACTGAGTTTTCACAAAAATACCGACAAAGCCATAATTATAGTGGCAATAGGAGGTGATTCTATAATAAAGTATATTTCTTCCCCATGAAGACATCAATTTACTTTTTGAAATGTTCATTGCTAAGCCTGGGATTGGGTTTTTGAATTGTGTTCAGAGGCAATGTATGCATAAGCAAATATACACTTTGTCCTAAATGTACAGAACACTAATTTCAAATTCTCTATTTGCCACAATATACATTCAATCCCCTACTGGAAAGTTCAGAAACTTCTCCTCCTTCACACACAGCACCATCAGGCTATTCTTATGCACCGGGAGCCCTGGCATATCTTTCAGATGAATTATGAGGCTTCCATTTTAATTTTTACAGGAAAAAGGTATGGGTTAGATACACGGGTTACACATAGTGCAGATACGCTAGCAAGAACAAGTTTCCTAAGGTGCAGATTCAAAAGCATCATCATGAGGGCAGTTTCATTTATCAAAATCCCAAGCAGTGCTAATGCTCTGCTAAATATGGTTATTTCCAGAAATACTTAAACTTTGTTGGAAAACTAGTATCCATTTACAAGTACCGGTCTGTGAAGCTGAATAATATTCTGAAAATCAAACCCACTGTTCTTCTGTGCCTCTTATATCTTTCAATGTACTGTTAGATAATTTTTTGGATAGACACATCTAAAAAAAACTGAAGCACTTAAAAGTGTTTTTGGTTACTCAGGAGAATTCAATCTTGATTATTGAAAGACTATCCCATAACAATGTTCTAAAACACACCACGTTTTGGAGATCCACATCTTATGCAACACATAAAGCCTGACACTGACTACTTCGAGTTACAAGTCAGATAGTACAGTTTTGTTAGAAGGAGGAGGTTTAAGTTCCTTGCTCAGTGCAGGAACTACTAGGCATATTTTATCAGTTAATGCCCATTTGAATTTTCTGTAATGTTTTTTATTTTAATTCCTGTACTTGAAAATATTAGGTAAAGTATCTTTGCTGGTAAAAAAAAAATCCTGTACGTACACTAAATGTATGTTCAGGACCAAATGTTTCTGAGTGATACAATAATCATGTGGGAACTACAGGCCATAAATGGTCTGCTCAGATAAAGGCACACGACTCTGGCTTCCTCTGAAGTTGATAGTTTATTGGTTAGAAAGCCCAGCTAGAAGTCACTGGAGATGTCACTGTAGATGAAAGAATACAGGCAGTTTTCAGTAATCTGTAATGACCAATGGGAAAAATGCATGCTTTGATTTTAAATGAATTAAGAAAGCTGAAAATCCGATATATTAGAAGAAAGTAATTATTAAAGAAAAAAAAATAAATCACAATTTTGTTCATCAGCTTGTTTCTCCTTGGTGTTTCCCCATGCGGTGATTTTACTGAGCTCTCTGGTTATTTTGGATTCACATTATTTTATGTAAGATGTGAATAGGGCCCCTGATTTTGGAATTCCTGGGTCTATTTTCTTCACATAGTTTGAGGAACACCATTTTCACTTAAACAAATCTGTTGTATTGCTCCTTTAGGCAACAGTGCCACATTCCCTAATCTAAACTGAAGATAGTATCCCAACAACCAAGAGAGTTTGTAGTAAAAGCCTTGTGACCTGTATCTTGTCTGCCTTGGACTATGCTCTCGATACCACGCACAGCAGAAATCAAAGCAGCAAGGTCGCTGCCCATGCTCAGCCATGAGAATCACAGTGAAAGAAAGCACTTCTTAGCATTGTACCACATCTAATTCACTGACAGCAGTATTTCAACATCCTTTATGTGGCTTGTCGAAAATCAAATGTGACGTCCCTGCTTCTTCATTATTAATCTAACAGAAATATTCAATTAAGTTTCCCCTTATAATTAAACTTTCATTTTATGTAACATGCCATTTATGCACAATCTGCAGTCGCAATCATTGCTACAGAAAAGAAATGTCGACTTCAAAGTTAATATCTCCTACAAATTAGAAATTCTGTCTTTGTACATGATGGTTACAGGTTGTAGACTCTTAAAATAATTTAAATTTGGCTGAACTCTAATTCAAATTCAATCAAGCACATATTCTTTTCCCATAACAGGTGATGATGAAACAGATTATTTGAAACATTTAAACAAGAAGACATTAAAAATGCATCAACTTAAAGAAACATTGAAAAAAAGTCAGGTAGAACTGCCTAAGTATATACAGCTCATAAAGAATAATGAGAACAGAACTTCTACAAAATTACTACTAAATTTCACACAGAATTTCATCTTTAATTCACTTTGAGTATCTCTGGAAGTCAATTCATCCTGGTGCATTGTAACCTGCATTCAAGAAAGCCAAGGTACATGGTTTTATTATACCAAATTATACTTATAACCAAGGTATAATTGGTACTGTAGCACAACATAATTTGTTCTATGGTATGTCCTCAATGCCTCTAAAATTTTAACCCGATGGTCATTGCTCTTGGGACTTAGCATATATTTTACAAAGTATTGCGTATCTTAACAGAACCTTACAAATTAATGCAACTTCATCATTAATGCATTTATTGTTAATAACACAAACTATTCACATCACTGCTTTTTGTTTTGTGTTTTTAGAAGTTCAGCCTTCTAAGCTACAAAACACTTTTCGTTCACTAAAACCCTCAAGTCCCATAGAACTGACAGTCTGGAGAACGTCACCGAAAGAAGGGAAGACTGAGCTTTCAGATTTCTCAGAAGGGAGAAAGATGCAAGATAAAGGCAGACGAACCTTCTTTTTCTTTAGAGCAGCCCTGCAGGAAGGACCTCACCTGTCCAGGTTACAAAGTAGGATGCAGTAATACTTAGAAGCAGTGAACCTTCACCAAGGCAAATTTATCTCAACTACTTATGCATATTTAACAAAACCAAGGGTGAAGTTCAGTTTACTGAGATTTATAATTATTTACACTTTACCTCCCTTGGATATTTTAATTTGCAGTTGCACACTATACAATTTTGAAGTAAACCATGACTAAAATGTATTTATGCCAAAGGCCACTGTTAATCAAAATGAAGATTAACACCTAGATATCTTGATTAATCTTATTTATTTATTCCACTTTGTTAACATCTGCTTTTGGGAGTCAGATCTCTCAAGAAGCCTGATGAATCACACTAGCACAAGCTTTTTAATATAAAACCTTATTGTGTTTTAAATTACTTACATATTGAGCACTATATGCTGTTTCTGTTGCATAGTTAACTTAAAAGAATTGTATGTAGGACCATTTTTTTGTTTCCAGTTTTGGCAAAATATCTCTACAATTTTAACTCTGACAACCTACACTTATTACTGGTTGATAAGCTGAGGGTTTTCAAATTAAGATTTCATTTAAGATTTTATGTTCTGTAATAAGATTCCAGTACCTTGGAAATGAAAGCAACAACTGCCTTGTGAACAAACTTCTGATGAAAAACATTTAATAGAAATTTTCCTCCCCATGTTATTGTAGCACACAAGTTCTTCTACGTTCAGTCCTTACAATACCTCCTTGTTATATGACAGAAGTTTACTATGTGTGGGAAACGTGGATTCCTAAATAGTTCAGATGGCAACACTTGTAGTTTCCGCTCTCAACGGGACTTCTACACACCAGAAAATCACGGATGGTGTCCGTTGGCTGGAATTTAGGAATCAAACGGCTCTCCAAAATTCTCTATCACACTGGGAGGAGACAGGTTATTAACAGTGCCATTGCCATTTAAAATAAATTACTTTCACCTCGAATTGTAATTTATAACCTGTAAGCTGGCTCCAGAATGTTTTCACAGCAGACTGGAGTATTACAGACATGTTCAAACCTACTCTATTAGCGTGTTTGATAGCTCCTCCCTTCTGACTTCCTTCAGATTCTCACTTGTCTGTAAAGCTTCCCCTCCCAAAAATTTAGACTGACAATGATGCTCAATACTGAGTAGAATAATAGTTTTAAAGTCTTTTTTTTCCTGCTTGCATGTTGTACATGAAAAACTTGATCCATCACCACTGAATTAAGTCAGTGAAGACAATGAAAGCAGGAGCCAGCTTTTAATCCCATTATTTCTTAAGAGCTTAGAAGCTAAGAAGCCAAGTACTGAAACAATCCCAAATTTCAAGGACATCATCACAGAGTGGAACTGGATGAGGTACTTAGAAGAATAATCTCTGCTCAAGTCAAGGATATTTATATCATATTTTAGCATGAAAGCCAGAGTCTACTATAGACAGCAGATTATGCAGGCATTCATTTAAAAAAGAAGTATCAGATGAATAGCAATTTTTGATACCAAAAAAAGGAAATCTGACTAGAGGACCATTAGAAGAAATACAAACAACTGACAACTAGCTCACTGAAACGCAGAGTTGATTATCTCTGTGACATCTTCAAGCTCATTTCCCAGCTGGTTTCTTCCAATTTAGAGTTTTCAAACAAGTTACAAACTTTAGAAGATTAGCAGTAAAATATGTAACATGTTGTACATTAATTTCCTCCAGTTCTCCAGGCTACACTCAGTCAACCCTCCCCATAGGTACTCCAGAAGCAAGATTTGAGCAATATGGAAGTATTTCATGTTATAATGCACTTCCCACCCCTGCAGATATTAGGTATAAGAACAGATACTACATCTAAACCTGCTGTAAATGCCCATGAGTTAGTTCAGAACATAAATGTAAAAGCTTTCCTGCACTGATGTAGTGGGGTTTATGATGGTAATGGGTAATGATGGTGAAAGAAATAAAAGCTCTGCCAACTTGAAATCTTTACACACAAACAGCTGAAAGACACTGCAACATCCTTTTGTACAGACATCTTTCTTCTTTTAGCCTCCATTTATTTGTGCACATATGTGCATTCAAAGTCTTCAACTCCACAGCTAATAGCACATCCGATAAAGCATCCTGATGCCATTTGAAATTCTGCCAGCTATGTTAAGTACCAAACAAGCCTGCAATGTTACTGCAAAACAAAAAAAGATCTGAGAATAACAACACGCCAAGTGAATGCAATAATGATCTCGGTTTAAATGTAGCAGGGAGAAGAAAACCCCATATGCAGTCTCTCTCATTCTGTCAACCTTTCTTATCCCAAGATATCTTCATCTTAAAATTACAGTTTAAAGCAATGCTTATAATATACCTAAACTTCACAATATCTGAATATGAATTCTTGCCCATACAACCCTATCACACAAAACACACATAATTTTTGTCAGAGCTGGAAGGTCTGTTCCTGTTCTGGGTTTGTGCCCACCTCAGTCACTATTCATCCCCATGCAGTGATGCTACAACATAAACTGGAGTTGCAGAAGTCAAACACCGAAAATTTTCTACTTCTACTCTTCTTTTCTGTCTCCTTGCCCTTCTATCTACCTCTTCTTTAGTCTTCCTGCAGTTCAAGGGAAATATCTGTCTTTGCACTTAACCCTAATTTTCCTCAGCAGCTATTCCCGGCTATGAGCACCGTCGGTTATGGCTTCAGGCTGCACTCCCAGGGCTCGCAGGAACCTTGACAAAGGTGGCATTTCACAGAGATGCAAGATCCAGACAACAGCTGTTCTCTGCAGAGTTCTGGCAGTCTGGAGCAAGGACTCCAATCTTCAGGAAAAGAGGGAAGCAGGTGTCCAAGTTATGCCTAAGTAGGACATATCAACTCCTCTTTAGCAGCTGATCCACTTCTTGGCAGGATCTTTCCTCTGTGTGAGACAAAGCTTTCACCTCCCAAAGAATTCAGAATCAAGTTGTGAATTAATGGGCACAGTCAGGGAGACAGAAGTATCAGAAATGGTGCTGCAACCAAGTAAGTGCAGACATAGTTGCTATTATTTTAAAGGGAGCAAAAGCACTGAAGCGTTTTCCAGGTAGTCATCAAATTAAGGAGGATTCTGAATACGATCCATTAAGGGTACAATCCATATAAGAGATTTATGTAGCAGCTTCATACTCCTTAAAATACCATTACACACACATCTCAAAATGGTTGTGATGTAGAAGAAACAAATAATTGCATGCAGATGCATGAATTTGAAAACGGCAAATAGTTGACTGTGCTGTCATTCTTTTATGTCCACCAGAAGTAGTTGTAAATAGCCAAAGTGTGTCTTTCTCACAATGTGTTGTCAACGACTATAAAAGCCTGTTGTTCACAGATGAAAATTTAAGAGAGCACTCATAAAAATGGAGTTGTAACATTTGCTTTGAAAAAGAAAGTCCTTTCTAAGGACAGCATTTATCAAGTATGTCCTGGCAAACCACTGCCCTGGATAGCAGGGGAATAGAATCCACTGGTATTCACAGGTTCTGACAAAACACCAAGTGAAGTGCAAAGCATTAAAAGCATTAGTTTTCATCTTTTTTCACTGTAGTAGGTCTCTGAGGAGAGATGATGTGAACAGCACTTGTGGATCTTATCAGGGTTTCTCCACTCCTGGAGAGGAACGTAGGCAATACATCAGCCTGAACACCCGCCCTACTGGTTAACAGCTGAGCCAAGCAATAGGAGCTTCTCCAAAGAAACCACATTTTCACCCCTGAATCATAAATCTACAAAACCACACTTGTTTTGTAGTCGTGTATGATGACAGAACATCCTTTTCATTGGGACTGTAAGGAAAAGTGAAATATCCCACATGGCTCTTAAAAGGGTCTCGGGCATGTGGAGAAGATGGGCTCTGCCCTCGAACCCAGGCAGGCAAGTGCAAGGCAGCGTGAGCAAGTGGTGCCGAGCATGTGGCAAACCAGCGTGGGTGGAGGAAGGTGTTTTGCCTGCTTGGTGCTTGCAGACAGGCGTACAGACACCCAGCAATGCAGACATCACCTCTGACAGCAGTGACACTACTGCCAGCTTAGAACATGAAGTCTATACACTAGGAGACTGTTAGCGACTTTAGAACAGCTGTGTGTGGGTTGGAGACACTAGTCACAACAGAAAAAAGCATTTCAAGGCTTTTTGGGGTTTTTTTTGAAGTTTACTTAACATTTGACAAAGAAAATGATTGCCATAGCAACACGTGTATTCTGTTGAACAAATATCTTTGCAAGTGCCACAGACGTAAGGGTGTAATTAGCCTATGCTGGCTTACATTGCTACAGAAACAAATCAATACATTTTATTGCGTACTCTTTTTCTTCTAATTTTGGTGTTTATCAAACACATTTTAGCATACTATTTTATTATGAACTCCTTCCTCTGCAGTACATATTTCTCTGGAGTTGGAGAGGGGGAGAAAAGCAAAGAACTTGAGACAACTATTTGCTGTGCTTGTATGAACTGACAGCATCCTTACGTGGTACACACACACAATGGAGTGCAGCCCTCCATAGCCAAACAGTCCCAGTTTAGAAATCAAAGGAAACATGAAAACCACCAAATGCCCATTTTGAATATTTCTTCAACCCACATTTTCATTCAGTGTCTACCAGTACAACACAAGGCTGGAAAGCTGCAACAGTTCCCATTTCAGTTGCACATTCCAAGAGCTGACTGTACTCAGGGCTCCCCCCTTCCCACATCAGCTCCCTCCCCACACCAGTCCCCTCAACAAGGCTTCTCCACACCTTGAATATGTCCTCACACCTATCACCAGAACAAGACGACCAAAAAAACTTGACTGCATGGCTTTACAGATGAATTACATGACTGGAGCTACCTTAAAACTGGAATGCTTCGGACTTTGAATGTCTTAGCAAGAAATCAATGTTTTCATCTTTCTTCAATTTTCAATTAAGGAAAAAGAAATCTGAAAACTGCAGGTCTCCAAACTGCAAAACAGTCACAGCTCTAATGGCACCTATTTCCACTTTCATGCAGCTTAATTCTTCTAATTTTCACCACCACTAATTCTCCTCTGTTTGTCAGTGTTACAGCTCATTTTGTGGCACGCACAAGGACTACAGGATTATTTCTAAATGTACAATTTGGATGAATAAAAAAAGACATAGAATAAAAGCACCACCTCCCCACCTCCTCTCTCTTGAAAACAGAAAAGGAATTTGTGATGCTTGAAAATTCTTATCACTTTGTAAGCAATGGTTAAATGGGGGAAACAGTGGAAAATATTTAAAACACAACCAAATAAACCTTGTTCATCTGAAAACTCCTACCTATTCCATAGAAGAAAGAAGGCTCAGATGTACCTTGGAACTAAACTCTGAATCTTCCTGAGGTTTACTTAGCACAATTTTCTTGCAGAGCTATGTGAAAGAATGCTCTGAAAATGAACATGTGACTATGGAGAGCAGCTGTCTTCAAAAGCAACGTACTCTCTGCATGAAAGTCTCATAATGCTCTGAATTTAGACAGAGGAGGGAAATGGAGATACTTTCTTGGCACATCTATAAACTAGAAAATGAGTGACAGATCCTGAAAGCTCTGCAGCCAGCAGAGATAGTGTGATTTCAGCTGCAATTAAAGCAAACAAGTGTCTTTCTATCATGGTAGATAACCTAAAAAACCCCAGTAGTATATTAGAAATACAGTTTCTTGATTGAGTAAGAACTTCAGAATTTCAGCACTTTCTTCCTCAAAAGGCTGTCAAGATTTTTAAACACAAGTCATGCAGATATTTGTATGGTTCTTCTTTATTCAAATTTTATGTAAATGCATATGAAAATACATATCTTCACCACGTCTGCAGCCCAGGACTTGCATGTTTCTAAATATTCTCTAATTTACTTTCTGGAAAACAATTAACCCAAACAATCAACAATTACCAAAATGTTTACCTGTCCTCACAACTGCTTTCTGTTTGAACTACCATCACAATTTTTTTTGTCAAATGTCACCGAGATGGTAATTTATATCAGTCCACTAGAGGTAGTTTTTACCCATCCATTTCTTAGTTAAAGAACAATAAACTAAAAAAATGTTAGTGTTTCACTCCAATTACCTAACACTGGTGCTTCACTTCAATTACCTGGCTTTGCTTATGTAAGCATGGTTAGTTAATTTTAATTGTTCAGTCAGACCCATTTGGTTTATGCAGTAAAACTGAGAAGAGTTTTTAAAGACTCCTCTCTAGGTGAATTCCACTCTTGAAGGGGTTGAAAAGAAATGGGTACAATTCTCAAAATATCCTTTTTACTACAATTTAAGATATTAAGATATATACTAACAAATATATAGTCAAAACTGAAAGAGGACAACTGTAATAGGACACAAGGGTAATGCCGTATGTGGCAGGCTCTGTAAGAAGTGAAAAATACTATGCAAACATGGGATTAGTACAAAAGCTTCCAGATAGTCCTATATAGGAATAATTAGTTCAATGTACACTTGGGAATCCTGTGCTTTCTTACATAAACACAATCTTCAATCAACAAGTAATTTAAGGAACAGTATGTTACAATTTCCAAATAAAGAGGAAGATGTTTTCAATCCACACACTCAGCTTGACTACCTCAACCTGCAGATCACAAATCAAATTTCAGAGGATACTGTCATTGCTTGATATTCCAGATCAGACTTAGATTTATGGTTTTAGGTTCTTTGCTTTTTTATTTGGAGAAAAGGAAAAATAAAAATCATTATTTTAAATCCAACTTACATTTTATTTACAGGTTCCTTTAAAAAATGCTCTTGTTCTCATTAAATGTACATTTAAACTGTTAGGATGGGATTTTAAGTGAAAGATTGTAACACAACAGAACTTCATACTCATTTGTCTTCACTTTTAATTAGTGACTCTTGGCATTTCTATTTACATTTTCCATTATTTTCTGACTGAATAAGCATTAGCAGTGTGTGTCTGAATGACTGTGCTCTCTGACAGCTTTATACATGCAGCATAGTCGTGGTTAAGGTCTCTGTGGATCTAATTATTGTGTTTGATAGGTAGGGTATGTAATTCAGTGCCTAATATTGCAAAAAGCATAATGCTGAATCATTTAATCGTTCTTTATGCTTTCATCCCCTATTTGCCTGTTTCCACACCCCTGCCCCTGTTCTTGTTCTTTTGATCCAGATAATGAAACACTATGTAAAACTGGACCTAATTGAAGCTGCAATATTCCCACTCGTCAGATATCTTTTCCCCCTTTCTGCCTTCCTGTCAAAATGGCTGGATTCCCAGAGGGGAGATTATTATGTGCAGGGACGTGACAAATTATTCCTCCATTAGGAATAAAAGAAGAGCCTACACAAAACATTTTCTTCAAGTATGCATCTGTATGACAACTTATATAAGGAAGGGAATGGGAAAAACTCCACTCCTGATGTAAGCACATTTTAAGTATCAGGGTCCATATACGTTTGTTAGAGGTAAAAGAAAGGTAAATCAAGTTGTCCACTACAAGAAGGGTCTTGGTAGCTTCTCCTGATTTGTAATAAAACAATGACAATAAGCCCAAAAGATATGCTTACAGGTTTCTCACTTATCCACTCCAAAGGGCGAGTTCAGAGTGAACCATGGAGAAGTGGGGAGAGCTGTTCAAAAGCAGGTAAAATCTTCTACCCTCAAACCTCATTCAAAACCCAGTTTCTACTTTTGAAGGGGTTTTATTTTAGCTCTGTGAACCATGAGTGATGCTGAAGTTCAGGAAAACCTGAAATAAATCAGGTCAATGATAAACTGGTGCTACCTACATGAACTTCTTTGATTGTAACTACGTAATAGTATTTTTCTTTCGGTATAAAGTAGTTCTCAGGAAGCCTGATTGCAAAATTATAAAGATCTTAAGCTGCAAACTTCAGTATAGGATATAATCTTCAATCACACCCCTGATTTATGTAATGTAGTAACAGACAGCTTTTCCAAAGAATGCTAAAAAAGAGACATGCAATTTTAATTTTGTAGAAACAATTGAGGGAGCATGTTTCACAGATATGCAAAGGAGATCTCAACTCATTATATTCTGTTCTCCTTAAATCTTTTCAACCTTTACATGTTTGTCAATGCTCCACACTGTCAGAGACAGGAGAACATTCAAAGCTAACAAGATCTTTTTGCTTCACCTGTAATACGTAACTGAGGAATGTGTTATCCTCCTCACATAAGCAGTTATAATAAACATGTAATGAATAATTTCATGTGTGAGGCAAAAAAAAAAAAAAAAAGTTCTGCAGGTGACTTCCTGATTTCTAATCTGCTACATTGGCCAAAAGAGCTCCAAAATGGTTTATAATGAGTCAGGTGCTGCAGATATAGCCTTCTTTCTCCAATCCTGCCTTCACTTATGCTAGTCTAGATCTCGGTCACCTTAATTTTTGCCAGAATTTTTGCTCTGCATAGTAGCTGTGTTAACTTACTTAGTAGTGGCTTCACTCAAACCAAATAATCTAGTAAATACTCTAGTAAAACCCACTGCCAATTAGTTCAGTACAATTGTTTTTTACTGGATCCACTGAATCAGTAAGAGCTGGGAAACATAATGAATAGAGATTAAGCTGAAGACAGAAAATAAATGAAGAGAATATTCTGGGACTTTCCTGAAAGATTACTACTTTCTTACACTTCTCTAAACAATATAGATCATTTTTATGTGCTATGCCCATAAGAAAAGGAAGAGAGTCACAAATAAAAACAGATCTTCAGTACCAAGAAAATACTTTATACCATAAGCTTGTCATTCATAATGATGTAGTCAACACTGTTTGATTACTTATACATATTGCTTCATTTTAAGGTTTTATTGTCTTCCAACAATTTCCATGAAGATTGTAATAGAACTCCCTCCTGTGCCAAGTTATTTTTATTTATTGATTTTGAAAGTAAAATCAATACAAAATATCATCCTCTAGAATATTATATTTGTTACTCAAAAACAAGCGAACAAAAGGCAAAACAGATATTGCCCATCAGTGCATTAAGCAGCTCTTATATTGTTAAAATTACTGTGCCACTGCAAGTTTTAGTTGCCATATATGGAACTAGAGATACCACATTTAAGCAATAAGCAAGAAAAAAACAACCTCCTGATGAATCCAAAGACCTACAGCAGTTCACAGTAATGCTTAAGGAGTTTGCAGTAATACCTAATAGTATATGAGAGAGGTGCGGGGGAATTAGGCAGAAGCACAACACAGTGCAGCCCTTAGTGGAGACAGCCTCTAAGACAGCCCACTTGTTCAAGAGGCACCCTGACCCGAGTGGTTAATCCCTGCCTCTCCATAGTGTGGAGTGACACTGAACCTCCCCACTGCTTCCAGTACTCAGTCAAGGGTCCCTGCCCAGCACAGCTTTGCACAGCAAGTCATGGCCCCTGTTGCAGAAGCACAGCTAATCACACACCTCAGAACAATGGTAACTGCTAGAGGAGCAGAAATGTTACAGATCACCCTTAGCTTGACCAAAGTGAGCTAAAATCTAGCAGCAATGAAAAGAGATCACAGTAACATTCATTGCCTGTCAAGTGTATTTTCACTGGTCACATCCACGCTAAATGTAAGGACCATGACATGCTCTATCCTGCACTCACAATCACCCTTTCCCAACAAAAGACTTTTTTTTCCACTTTAGTGCAAAGCAGAGACTAGGTACAAATTAGCATAGGGAAGTAGGAGATCAGAGAGACACAACAGTTCTCAGAGAACTAAAACAGTACACCAAAACCATGGCATAAATATGCTTCTGTATCTCCTTAAAACACTTTGAAATTCATGATTGGAAGACACTATAGCAAATGCGATCTTTATAAGTGATTAAATACTTAGAATGAGAGGAGACTCCTTCCAATTCCACTCATATCTGTAGATGAACATCTCTTCCTATCCAAGGAAAGATCTAGATGGCAGTTTTCAGTGTCTTCTTACATATACAGAATTTCACTGTCTACACTAAAGTTTTGTTACTGAGTCAGCTTTGATTTCAAACGTATTTAATCTGCACAGGCATCTTTGTGCATTTGGAATCTATTGACTGGATTCACCTCACCCTTATATTTATGTAGTCTCTTTCATCCACTGCCAAAACCTGAGATGGAGTAAAAAATTCTTACTACAGATTTCACACTACTATTTGTTACTTTTGTCTCTTTAGGTCCTGAATCCTTTCCTTTGACAAACATGGTCAAGTTGAAAAGAACTGGACGATTTTTTTTGCCTGAAATTCCCTGGAAGTGAGAGGTTCTCTTCTATACCAGTGGTAACAGTGGGGTAGAGTGCAGGAATTCACTAGACCAGAGCTCTGGAAAATTTATTCTACTATCAGAAAAGTTTTCTCACAAATATTTCATTGTTAGCTCACCCTACTGGTGAATGATTCTGGGTGATAAATATTTTACATCAGATGCTTTAAGGGGAGAAAAAAAAAAAGAAAAAAGGAAATGTAATAGATTATAGATGAACAGTGCAGAGGTAGGCAGTACCGTTTTGTGTAGGGCTGGAAATAAATGAATGCAAGTTAGTTGTAAGCAGGAAACCATCAGGCAGAGATACATCAGAGTTGGAAAATCAAAGGGATCAAATGCAATTAGACCCGGAAATCTTCTCATATAGCCCGCAGTCCACCTACTTCATTGTTTAGAATTGTTCCACTTTCACTACAGTTTTTCTTTGAATTGTGTTCACTTTGGTTCTGAAAGTATTTAACAATCAGCTTCTCCTATCTTTTAAAATTCTACAATTTTGTTATTAATTCTTTTTAATCACTGGAACTGCTGGTTGTAAACTGCACAATAACTACTGAATAGTAAATTTTAGAAAGACCTCTCCTCCATCAAATGTATCCCATTGCTATGACACCCAGCACTTCCAGAATCTCATCCACCAACTGATCAAACTTCCTCCTCAAACCGAGTAGCTTATCGCCTCCGTTCTACCTACTATTGGAAGATTGGCCCAAAACCCCACTGCTCTGAAGGTTAACACTTTTTACTTATTCTTCTACTTTGTAGTTTATTTTAATTTAATTATTCTCATGGCAACACTGTCTTTTAGCATACGGAGCATTTTCTTACCCCAACCTTTTATAAAATAGAGTAATTTTAACTCTTCTTGTGAGATAGAATATCAGTCTCTCTGGATCTTTTTAGGGTCTTGCTGTACAGATCTTAAGCAAAGGTGAGTAAAATTGCTCAGAGAATTTTTAGAAAAAGCCATGAAAAGTGTAAAACATCCAACAGAGACTAACTCTCAGGACAAACTATCCCTTTCTTAAAGGATCTTTCCTACTACTTCTGCACCCTGCTGTGCAAGGCCACATCAATTGACTTGTAGATCTCTGTGCCATAATGATTTAGTGCAGACATGTACAAAGGTTTTAGTGTAATCTGTCCATTTCCACCTTTCTTAAAATACTTTAATGTAATTTTCTAGTCATTATGGATAAAGAGTGATTTCTCCTTTTTCCATTACTGTTATTAGAGTAAGACTCCTCTAAAACAGTGCTGTCATTTAATATGCTGCTCAAAAACAATGCAAGGGAAATGTTATTCAAGACAACTGTGTTTTTCTTATATCTGCAGAAAGCTAGCTGGCAAAGCATTTTATTAAAATTTTAAATTATTAAGTTGAGGATAGCATTTTCTAACGTGATGACACTTCCAAAATAAAAGCTTCTCAGTGAATCATGTTTTTCCTTTGGTATATTGGAATTTATACCTTGTAGAGATAACACAGAAGAATAACCTATCGTGTAAATAAATGAGAAACATATCAGGACCACAAATCTCCAAGAATCTATTCCTGTACAGTGTGTTCTACGTATTTTCCTCAGCTAACAAAATTATTATTTCCAAACTATTCCAAAACATACGAAGGATTAGAGTGTCCTTTTGAAGTCTCAGTTTGGTGATAATGTCTAACACTAAATAGGTAAGCTTAATGAATTCTGTTCAGTATGGCATGAATAGGCTTTCTGTGACTAGTATGTGCTCTCAATGATCCTCTGCAATTAAAGACTTGACAGCTGAAGATCTAGTTTCACTAAAATCATCCACAGACAACTGTTTTGGAGATAGCAGAGTAATAATTTTAAAACAACCCATCCAGACAAAGGATTTTTTCCATATTTTAACTGAATAACTATATCAGGCTCTATATATATATATGTCCAGCCATGCTTTCCTGAAATATTTTCAGTTTAGAGTAATAAAGTAGCAAGAGATGAAACTTGATATGTCATTTGTGTAGTAAACTACATGTCCAATTTACTCAATAGCTCTTTAATCAATGTCCTGAACCAATTACCACTCATTATTCTTGATGCATTGTAAAAGAACACATGACTATATATCAGTCTCAATGATCATAACATTTTATGCTAATTTAATATACTGCCATACATATCACCTCAAGGTTAAAAAGGAAAAAAAGGTCTCAAACATTTTTGAAAGAGATATAACTTGTAATTAACTTTAATTTCCATTATTTAAGATAAGTAAATGTATACACTGATAGCTATGCTAGCCACTATTGATAAATATTATCCATTTGGAGTACTTTATCAGATATAAAAGAGTGGAAATGAGGACCAAATTTAGCTTCCAGCATTTGCCATCTATTGTATTCATTTTTTACTTTGCATATTATTTAAAATTATTTCTATACATAAGAACTTTTTATACTCAGACTTTTGATAAACCATCACAATGGCAAGCACTGTATAAGAACTCGAATGATCTGGGCTGCCCTTCTAATTCATGCCATCTTGCTGCACTTGGAATGAACAATACCATCTGCGCAGTTCATCAGCTCTAGCCAATCTTGGTCATATAGCACCTCCAAGTCTAAGATACAACCAGCAAAATGAGCAAAGAAGTTCTGGAATCTGGTATCTTCTCACATTGAATCACTTCCTAAGCATGCTGCAGTCTCACAGAGTATACAAATCATAAGAAATTGCAGAGATAGTGTGTGCTTTATAAGCTGATAAAATATGGGTTTGGTGATCAGGTAGTGGGGTGGATCAAGAACTGGTTGAAGGGAAGAAGTCAGAGAGTTGTGGTCAATGGGGCAGAGTCTGGTTGGAGGTCTGTGACTAGTGGAGTGCCTCAGGGGTCGGTACTGGGACCGGTGTTGTTCAATATCTTCATCAACGACCTGGATGAGGGTACAGAATGTATCCTCAGCAAGTTTGCTGATGACACTAAACTGGGAGGAGTGGCTGACACACCAGAAGGTTGTGCTGCCATTCAAAGAGACCTTGATAGGCTGGAGAGTTGGGCGGGGAGAAATTTAATGAAATTCAACAAGGGCAAGTGCAGAGTTTTGCATCTGGGGAAGAACAACACCATGCACCAGTACAGGCTGGGGGCTGACCTGCTGGAGAGCAGTGTAGGAGAAAGGGACCTGGG